>PVKU01002727.1:0-210926 GCA_004027475.1 Anoura caudifer
CTTGTGGTTTTTCAATGTCTGCTACAATTTTTGATCTTCTATTTTCATATATGCTGTGGTACTGTTGGTTGTTTGCTCTGTTCCTCCGCAGATTGGCTAGGTTTTTCTCCGGTGTGTAGGGGGAAGTGGAATCTGCTCCCTTCTACAGTGCTGCCATCTTCCCTCAAATCTATTTCACCTGTTTTGATTCTTGACCACAAAGTAGTTTCCCACCTGAATGGCTGGGCAGTGAGGGCCCTATGTGTGTATCACTAACCTCATTTAATTAATTTAAGGAGAGATAAACCCAATGGCAAAGATCTCAGGTCACTCAAGCTGCTCTGCTAGACAAGCACAGACTCCTCGACTTTTCCAGTTTCCCAATCAGAGTTCAGCTGACCACAGATCACTGTAGCAAGTAAACCCATGAGAGGTCACTGCCTGATCAGGTTAAGGATTTGGAGAAAATTTGGTCATGCAGCAAAATGCATGCAGAAATAAGAAAAAATGCACAGAGAATGCAAAATTTAAAAAAGAAAGAAACAGAGAATCATGAACTAGTTGCTGAAGAAAGAAGGAAGTGTGTTTCTCTCTAGGGTACAGTGACATGGCTACAATGCTCTGTATGGGCTATGGGATTAACCTTTGTTCGTGTGAAACAGGGCAGAATCAGTGCTGGGCTGTGACTAAAAAGTATCAGAAATGGCACCACCTGTGACACCCTCATTGGAAGAGAATGGGTAAATAAGAACCTAGAATACTTTAAGAACTGCAAAAATTATCTCAACATATTACATACTTAATTGCACTTTTTTTCTAAGTTAAAACAAACATACTACATCTAAATCCAGAGATATTTGAGGGTGTATTTAGAAATATGAAAGAGAATCCAGTGCACAAATATCTTCTTCAAAAGGCAGGTGATGGAGGCCCAAGTCATCATGAATTCACACACTGGCTCAGCACACAGCCGGTAAATTCCACCAGTTTTGTTAGCTCCAACATGAACTAATTAAAATTTTACATTTGTCAGACCAGCTAGTTGTTCAAAAAACCCTTTAAACTATTTTACTCTATTTTCAGAAGTAATATCAGAAGTCAAGGCAGTAGTTGCAAAGTAAAAATTGGAGCTGAAATTTAAACTCAAGTTTCGGAAGGTGCATCCTTCACCATGGTCCTCTTGAATGCTAATTGCCAATATAAGATATGACAAGTGTAAAACACTTGGAAACATCCCCCTACCATAGACATTTTCACAATCCTCAGGAATATAAATAGACAATCACATTTTAATAATATTCTTTAATCATTTCAATGTGTTTCTATGTAGAGCATTTAAAAATAAATATAAAATTCTTATTTTCTTAATTCAAGGATAACTGCTTTAATTTAGAATCTATTGTATTTTAAATAAACTTTACTTTCACTATTTCTTCTATATGATTTGAGAAAATGCTTTCATTACTTTAAAATTATTGAACAGAAATAACACTTTTGTTGTATAAACTCAAAGTGCATACATAGCTAGTGTTTCACCTCTATTGTAAGAATAGAGGTCATGTTTAATCTGAATATAGATAATAGTGTTATGGTTCAGTAATATTAATATTAATCAGATTATGCTCCAGAACTCAGAATGACATTTTATTTTTATTTCAAAACATCTCTTTTCTTGGGTAGGTATTAAGGGACAAAAGAAAAAAAAGGAAAAGCAAAGGAGACAAATGTCTTTTTGCCTAAGAGTTTTTCTTGTTTAGCCAGACAATATTTCTTTTCTCTTTTGTGGGGTATTATTATTTTAGTATATTTATTGTTTTGCTTACAGTATAGGAACAATTAGATGAAAAGCTAAACATTTGCTTTCTTGAATTTGGTAGGCAATGGAAATCAGCAATGCTGCTTTGACACCTAAGTGACAATATGTTGCAGGGAGCGGTGGATAGAGAAAGCCATTTACCAGCACTACATGCAATACCACCTTCTCATCTGAGACTGGCAGGTTTAAGAGACTTCCAATGCTGCACCCTTGTCATAGAACTGGGACCTCACAAGGGGCATTGATAACAGTGGCTTCCCAGAGGGTCTTTCCAGTGGTCTCTGAAGGGAAGTCACCAGCTACCAGAGGTCTGAGCAGTCACCACAGAGTGACAGTAGTGGACCAGCTGCATGGCATGCTCACGTAGGCCTTCTTCTCTGCTGGACATCCAGGACCACTAAGGAAGGGTTTTCAGAGCTGGTGTTTCCAAGGAACTGAACACATGCTGATGGGGCTGAAGTCTTCTTAACTGACCCTGGAATGGGACTAATTCCACATGTGTAGACTGATGACCTCAGGATGTGTGTGTTGTGTATATTTGTGTGCAACTGTGTAATATTTCTTTAAAACCACATTTTCTGTACCCTGCTTTATTACCTGATGTATTTCCTGAGGAGTATAATATAAACATTTTCCCCAAACTTTAGCAAATAAAAAGTTCAAATGAAAAAATATGTTTCCTACTCTCTCCATCTACGTGTTAGCTTTTTTTTTTTCCTTCCAAAAGAATCTCAGCCACTGGATGTATGGTACTAATATTTCTACATTGAAATTTGCTGATTTCATCTAAAATAACAAGTAATCATCTCCCTCCCTCTTCTTAGGGTACCTTTCACTGAGCTATGGGTATTTTTCTAAGGAAAGGGTGAAATTAGTGCCAGCTCTCAGAAACTTATTTTTAAAACCTGGTATTTTTTCCCCTTAAGAGACATTCGTTTATTGAGTTGTTTCTTAAGCAGTAAGTGTATAATACATGGATGCTCCAGGAAATAATAGAAGTCATAATTTAAAGTAAGTGCATTTTGGGGGGTCATACATTATAATTTTGGTTGCTAATAAGAAGGTAGAGTAAAGTAACACATACTTACAAATTTTCTGAGTTGTACTTGTGTTTTTTGATCACTTGATGTTCTTGAATACATTTGATCTGAACTCCAGGAGATGTCAGCAAGGCCCTGCTGGAAACACATAGGTTGTTTTATCCATATTGGATAGGAGTGGGGGGAGGCCAGGAACTAGGCAGAAAAGTAGCTCATTAAATGACCCGAAAGATCCCTAAACTTGTGTAGTGTGTAGTTGGGGTTTATGCTCTGTTTTGTTTTCTTTTGAACCTTCAATCAGTTTTCTGTAAAATTCATTCTTACTGTTTAATGGATTATGGGGTACTAAGAGAAAAAAAGGAGTTCTACACCTACGGTATATTAATAAAAAGAAATTAAGAAAGCAAATGTATAAGACACATTACTTAAAATTACTTTAGATTATCATTTTTAGATCAGCCTAACAAATTTAGTAATGTCAGCTTGTTACTTTAAATGTACCAATATCACTCTCACTTGCTAGCAAACAATAAATTCATCAAAAATTTTAAGAAAATAGCCTTAAAGAATAAAATAATTTATTTAGTATGAATTAAAGAATATTAAGAACTATACTAGATAATGCTAATTTCTAAAATTTAGGAAATAATGAACTAAGAATAATTTGGGTACTCTACACTAAACTAAAGTTTTAAAGATGTATCTTTTGAAGGCAAGCATTTGGCAATTCATAGAGCTGGAACTTTTTCAAATCCTGATAGGCATAACGTGTCAATGCAAGCTGCATTCAGACAATCCTGTGCATTAATTAGAAAAGGTCAAGCTGTGCAAAGGAAATGAGTATGGTTCGTATGTGTGAGAGCTCAGAAAGTACAAGCTGTGACAATGAATTCCAAATCTGAACTAATTACGGGTGGTTTCTCCAAGTAAAATTATGCTGAATGTTCAAGGATGCTTAAGAGGAGACTTTCTACCTTGGTTAAAAGTTTAAAGAAAATAATGTTATTTTTTAAAAAGTAATTTATAACTTGAAATATTCCTTTTCTTTCCAAAAAATATGCCTTATGATTATAATCACATGCTGTGAGACAAGTAGGTCATTATTTCTATTTTACTGAAGCAAAAAATAAAACTCAAAGAAAATTGGCAACTTGTTAAGGTCACACAGGTTGTGACAGAATTCATAAAAACTTTTCCTCTTTTTTAAAAAAAAATATTTTCAATGTATTATCTAGTTTTAAACCTGTATGGTATTTTGTTGAGGTCCCACCATCACATTCATGTGAACTCTTAGAGTTTTCCAAGTTTACATAATCTACAGAAGCTTCAAAATTATATTCAGGTTTTTTCTTTATGAGGTTGATATTTTCCCAATATAAAGTCAATATTAAACCAATAATTATTATTATCAGTAATTACTAATAATCCTAAAATTTGTGTTTCTAAAGTCATATGTGGTCAACTTGTACCCAGTGAGTTTCCTAAAACATGATCAGAAAAAAAAAGAATATGATGCAGGTAAAGTTTCTGCAAAAAAGAAGGGGAGAAAAGAAAACAAAGATAACTCCATCACTCTCTCCTACTTGTTTAGGTTGAAAAGTAATGAATAAGTAGGGGACCAACTTAATCTCAGAGTCTTCTCCTCCACCTCCTCCCAAACTCTCAGGGTCAATAACTATGTACTACAGGTTACCTGATAGAAGTTGCAAGCATGACCTAGAAACCTAGAATTTTTCCACCAGAGATCCACAGAGAATTAAGCCTTAGTATCTTAATGTATCCCTTATGTATAATAAAAGTTTCCTATGCATCTAATATGGTATTAGATCACCCATGGGGCAGTTGAGAAAACAGCCACTCAAACAACTTTTTCTCTTCTGTGGTTCAGGTTGGGAAGCCTTGTTTCACAAATTTGGCATTAGACTGAAAGCCTTGTGGTAGAGACGGACAATGCTTATTTAGATGATGAAACGCTGTTATTATTGTTTTTTTCCTTCAGCTTATTCTGAGTGGTTAGAATTGCATGGCTCTAATAAAGAGTCATGGAGTGATGGTGAGAAGTACCAGGCACGTAGAAGCCTAAGGTCTGAAGGCACTGCCCGCAAAGAGCAGGGATAACCCTTGAAGACTGAGATCCAGTGCAGGAGAGGGGGTCTTTGACAGAGTACGACATAACTGGATAGTATTTTCCCAGTGACTTTATGGACAAGCCAGCACACTAGCAAAGTCAGTGAGGACAGAGGGCAATGAGTAAACTTAGACGTCGGTGGTGTGGGCACCTCAACCAGCAGACAGTGCGGGTTTTATGTAATTAGTTCTCACTATTGTGTTCTGTTTATTGTTTTCATGGCTGCTGCTGTCACTCTCTTCAGTTAGAGCAAAATCTGTCATAAAATCAATACTAATCATAAACAGGTATACAAGTTCAAACTTACATGGAGATTCAGTTTTTCTGTAAAGGATGTAAGGTATTCCATAATTATCAAGAGACTATCTTCTAGTTGAATAATCTGGAATAATGTATATCTCAATATACATTTTTTGCACTTAATTAAAAGAATTAATCATTTAATTCTTTTAATTCTTATACAGTCAGTTGCTAAAGTTGCTAAATGATAAAAGAATTAATCATTTAATTCTTTTAATTACTCTTCCTTTGTAATTTCCTAAGTGATCCTGAGTAATCTCCGTTTGTAGGAACTATAACAAAATAGAGATGTGCATTATACCTATGAAAATTACTAAAATTCGGATACTAATTTTTCCTATGCATTTTTCTATATTAATATTTATATTTATTTTTGCATTGAAATGAATAACTAATAATTAGTTAAGAACTCATATCAACATCATTGTTTCTAATGCTGGTATTACTAGATTTTTGTATGTATCACTTTTTCATTGAAACTTTTTCTTCTAATTTTATTTTAAGAAATTCTGACTATGTTTGGAAAATATTAATTTATTTTGAACTTAAATGCTCCTCTGCAAATGACAAGAATGTCCTCCATTCTGTAGTTAAGTACTCAAAAAGAATGTGTTTTATTGTAAATTTCCTAAAAAAATTTAAGTATTAAGTAAATGATGGCTTTCTATACATGTCATCTGATGTATCTTTCTGATCATTTTACTACAATAATAAATATATAAAACTCACAATCTTCTACTCCTCAATGTTTAATGATTACAGTGCATCTTAGATATATGCTGTGCTTGTCGAAAATCATAAAAGATAAAATTAAAATTCTGTAATTGTAATGCTTTGTCTGATTCATAAAACAGTATTTTAAAAAATAACACAGTGATACCAGCTGCTACCTATTTGCATTTCAGAATAATATTTCTAATGATTAACTTTTACTTTAAATCAATGTAAACAGCATACAATTTTTTAAGAGGTCAGGAAATTTTATTACTAAAACAGCAATATCACCCTTATGTCTCATTAGCCAATTCTAAAAGCTCTACATCATAGAATAAGATTACAGACTGATGCATAATATTTACAGAGCAATGTGCTCTTAGTATATTTTTATTTTTGCTAGTTAATTATATCAGTTCTTATCCATGGGTGGTGCTCAAACTATGGGACAATGAAGTATCAATTGGTTGCTTGGTAAAGTCAGAGGATAAGTTAGTGATTTAATTTTGCACATCTATATCTCACATATTTTAATAGAATTTTATTAATTCTCCTGGACATTTCAATGTGTTCTTCAAAATATACTTCGGAAGTGTATTTCCTGAAAAGGCAACATTGATCAACTGATTTTAGTCAACTGAATAAACAGAGTGTAAATTGTCATGTAATTTCTTCTTATTATCAAATTTTATTTTGTATTATAATAAGCTTCATTATGGTGGGTACTTTACATATGTTAAATGTTCTTTTTTTCTCTGTGTTACTACTGCCAGTGGTATGTATTCATAGAAATCAAATAAGTTGCTAATAAACAGTTCATTTGAATTTAATCTTTTAATAAAAATTGTTAACATAAATATTGCCCTCAGAATGCCATAAATATAAATAGTGATTAGGTCTTGATTTATGAATAGATAACATGAATACTTGCAAATATTATTATAAATAATTGCATAAATTTGTAAAGAAAGCAAAAATGGGACTTTGAATATTAAAAGTAAAAAAAATAACACCTCTAATTATGTTTAATTGGTCTTTTGATATGTTTACTCCAGTCATCATGGTACTATGTTTTATAAAATATTATAAAAAACCATCAAAATCAGCAGGAATCTATCAAAATTCAAAAGTAATTTTTAGTGAAAGTACAGTGACCTTTCAGTTTGATATGGTAAGAACACAAAAACAATTTCCAAGAAGAAAAGATCTGGTAATAGAACATAATTAAAAGTGAAATGAATCCTTCAAATCTGCTTTAAAAAACTGTTGTGTCACAAGTTTATACAGTCAGTTGCTAAAGTAATTCCAAATACATTCAGAGAGAGGGAGCAAAACAGTGTAATGAAAGAGGAGAGAGAAGAAAGAACGATCATAACTAGCTTTTCAAAAAAAATAAAAATGACAGAGTTGGACATCCCATGATATTAATGACATAAAATCCAAAAAGGCAAATTATTTTGCATGTTCATGGTGAAGAGTGTTCCAATTTGTAAGTAGTTAAAACCTCGATTTTCAGAGCCTATCTGCAAAAAAAAAAAGTGGAGCAGCTTGATCAAACACATTATTGGAAATCACACACACACACACGCACACACACACACTGAGCAAAATATAGTTTAAAAACACTCAAATGTCTTAAAGAGTAACACAATTCAGGAGAAAAATGAAAAGTGTGCGGTGCAGAACATTAAAAAGAAAGCAAACTACTGAAACTAGAAAAGTCAGTGTTCATGCTGCCCTTCACTACCAGAACCAATAAATTGAGGCCAAGATTGAATCTTTATGGTGCTTTATTCAGATGTCAGTCGTCTGAGAGGATGGCAGGTTATGTACCATAAAACCCATCTTAACATCTCATCTCAAACCAACCTTTTTATAAGGCAAGGAAAGTGTAGGTAAGGGGTTTGGAGAAAAGGCGTTACAAGCGTCTGTTCATGATATAGTCTTTCCTATAAGTCAGCTGAGCAATCGTTCAGCTAGCTACCTATTGAGCAGCCTGGCACCATGGGATGCACAAGATTCACACATAGTAACTGTGCTATTCACTCAGCTTTTGTCGAATGCAACTTCACTCAAAATAGAACATCAATGTGCATTAATATCCTACTCATACTCTAACAACTAAGAGAAATATAATGTACACATACACCACAATAAATGGGGGATATGAACCTAAGTCCCACAGTCTAGGTCTACAGGTCCAGGAGAGAGCACAGTGGGTGAGGGAGTTGTCAGTGTCTTGCAAGGAAGAATTTCCAGAGCCAGGTGGGCAGCAGGTTGGACAAAGTCCTCAGTCCAGCAGGGCAGAGCCTCCGTGGCCAATGCTAAGGGAGATCAGCGTGGCGTGGAGCAGCACTCTGGTGTGTGGAGCTCAGTAGTGGTCTGGAGCTTGCCTCAGGTATTCCTTGAAAGTGGTGTACTCCAGCAAGGGTCTTTTTAATAAATTTCTTGGCATCCCTGATGCTAGGTGTATTTATCTTTAGAGGGAAAGGGAAGGAGAAAGGGAAATAAGTATCAATGTGTGGTTGCCTCTCATGCATCCCCTCCAGCAACTGGCCCGCAACCAAGTCATGTGCCCTAACTGGCAATCGAACCTTGATCCTTTGGTTCGCAGGCCCAAGCTCAATCCACTGAGCTACACCAGCCAGGGCTGATCCTGCTCTTCTTGAAAGGTTAATGAAATTAAAGTTGCAGTCTGGTGGTGATTTTCCTAGTATTATTTATCGGCTGATCATGAATTCTTTATCTGTGCCGTGGAGTTCCGTCCCCGGACATAATAGCTCAGATACCATCTAGATGACTTTCACACCTCCTGGGACACAAAGGCTGAATTCCTTGTTGACCACCTGGAGGTCATGCATTCCATTTCCTAGTAAAACAGCTTTCCACATGCATTAATCAGTTAAGCCTATTATCTATACCAAAGTCTAAAATCTTGAACTCTTGATTTTTCCTATGACTACCGTTGATAATTATGTGGTTCTTTAACTTGATCCCTGCAAGAATCTTCATTCCTGATGATTTAGAAAGGCTGGAACTCAGTTTGAAGACCCAGTGTTACTGTTTTAAAAGGTAAAAAGTCAGACTACAATACTACAGAGGCACCGAGAGAGTAGAAGGGATTTGTAAAAAAGAGAGAGTCTTGGTATGAACTATGTTCAAGCTATTGACTAATCCTTGGTATTCCTATGAATGTGATAACCATCAAGTGTAATTATCTTAGCCAAAGAACATATGTGCATATATGCATACCCCATGGACACAGACAACAATGTGATAAAGGCCAGGGTAGATGGGGAGAGAGAGGGGAAAATGGGGGACATGTGTTACAGTGTCAACAATAAAATAAAGGGAGTAATTATCATAGTTTTTGCTGCTGTAACAGAGTACCACAGAGAGGGTGACTTTAAAACAACAGAATTCTATCTCTCACAATTCTGAAGACTAAAGGTAAAATAACAAGGTGCCAGTATTGTCAGTTTTGTGGGGTTTTTTTGTTTGTTTGTTTTGTTTTTGTTTTTTGGTGAAGGTCTATTCCTGGTTCGTAGACCGACATTCTCATACTGTATCCTCACATGGTAGAAGGGGTGAGAGATCTCACGGTCTGTTTTTGCTGATTTTCTCGGGTAAACTCTAGTCATACTGTGATTTAGCTTGTTGCTCTTATGAAACTACTGGACTCTTCTTTATTACTTACCACCAATATTTCCATTGTTTTAGAGAATGCCCTTAGGCTTGAACTTACCCAACTATTAGTGTCAGTTTGGGGTGAAATCTCAGCAATTTCTGTCCTTACACTTTGACTCTCTCAATAGGCAAAATTTTTGAGCCATTACTCAAGAGCTGGGAATGGAGACAACAAGCCACTTATGAAATTAAAATCTAGCTCTACAAGCAGGGAGACTGTGGTGAACAGTAGCGCCTGGTCTTTTCAGTTTGCCCCCTTCCAGCATGGAAATCCTGCCTTGATGCACAGCTGAGGCGATTATGATTGGAGCTCGATTATTCTCAGCCTGCCCTATTTAGTGCAGAGTTTCCGCTGTTGGTGGAGGTAGAAAGTCCAGACCTCTTTCCCGAAATAACACCTCTGTAACCTGCAGCTAGGGACAAGAGACTTAAGGACAGCTTACCCTGCCTGAGGGGAAACAGTAACCTTACGTTTGGAGTTGGGGGAAGACTTGTATTCTTGAGCGCACCTATCTAGGCTATGGCGAACATCAGGTTGAGCTGGTGGAGGGTGGTCCTATTACCATAATTGACATCAATTCATTAAAGTTGCCACTTTAATATTGGTCTACCTTATTAGATACCAGTCACGATTACTATGCGTTTTAAGTTATAACTTTATGACTTTTTAAAGAGAGCAAATAAAGTTTTCATGTGATACATAGAAAAACATTCATATTTTTGTTATATGAAGAAATCCCAATATACTATTTAAGATAATGATTTTCAACTTTTTGTACAAGAATATAAAATTTTAAAGATGGAGCATATGAGTTTGGAAAATATAAACATTCTATTGTATATGTTTGTTTTAAATTACAATAAAACTTTATATCATTTTCAACCAAGTAGAAAAATACTTTTGTATTGCCAAACATAACACATATGTGGGATGAAAATAGTTTTAGGGCTCTGTAAGTGTCCTCTTTAAGATTTATAAATGGAAGACCTATTTTTCTATTGGCGATTTATCACTAAAGAATTGTGTCAGCTATTTAAAAGTTATTCTTCAACATAATAAATGTTGTCAGCTTATGTACCACAATTGCATACAAATGACAACTCTGGCCAATAGAGTTAAATTACTTTAATGAAAACTAGGTAAAGCTGCTACTGAATATCAGTTGGAAGTATGCCTTTCATATCTTCACTTAGGTAAGGTTTTTGGGTAAATGTATTGCAATTTATGTGTTAAGACTGCTCATGGCAAAGGCAATGATACAAAGCATACTTAAGCAAAACCAATAAAATAAATTATTATTAAAATTTATTTTATGTTTAGAAAGCACAAAATATTGCTACTATGGATATTATTCTACAGATTGTCATAACAATCTATATAATGTTAAATTACCAACAAAAACTGGTAATTGAGATCAAGTAAGAAAATGTAGGGGATACTCTAATGACCACATAATTTGTGTGTTTTAAATGACTATAAGTACTCTCACTAAATGTCCTATTTTTTGTTGTTGCAGTTTTAATTGTGCATCTGTGATAAATTTGAACATACAAATTAACCAATCCCTCCAAAAATACAATATCACAATTCACTAGTAGTTGACTATAGTGTACTTACAAATTTTGAGCAAACTAAAAAATTCTGATCTTTCTATAATTCTCACAGAAAGTGAAATTATAGAAAAATTAATGACATTTAAAATTCAACTGAAAAAATACAAAAATACTATTTGATAAAATCTAAAATAATATATTTTAATATTTAAATATATTAATATATATTAATATATATCTCAACAACTATTCTTTAAAGTGGTATTTAAGACACTTATAACTCTTTATCTCAATCTTGCCAGAGGCAAGCAAAAATCACAAGAAAATACTGACTTTCAAACAAAAAAATGAAGCAAATATCTATTTTATTTCATAATTACTTATAAATCAAAATAATTAGCTTTTTAAAATATATTCCTGATATTTTCCAACTTATCCAAAAGAGTAAAATCTTACGTTTCTCTAAAACAAGACAAAACTAGGTTCCATGTCTGATGTAATTTATAACCATCATGTAACACGTGTAGTAAAATAAAGTCTCCAAGAAGATCACATGGTGGGTTACCAGCAGGGAGCAGGTGGAGGAATGGTACAGGGAATAGAAAGCATAAATGAGAGGTACAAAATGGACAGGGGGGTTAAGAATAATATAGGAAATGTAGAAGCCAAAGAACTTATATGTATGACCTATGGACATAAACTATGGAGTGGGGGCATGCTGGAGGGTAGGGGTGAAGGGTGGAGGGTAATAAAGGGAGGAAAATGGGACAACTGTAACAGCATAACCAATAAAATATATTTAAAAAGAAAAAGTTTCCAAGAAGTATTATATAGCCAAGAAATTGTTAGTAACAAGACACAACTCAATCCATTTTGAACACACTACTTCAGAAGACTCACAGAAGATACATGAAAAATATTAATGGTGTGTCTCTTTCAGAAGAGCATATTTAACAAAAATCTCTTCACTTGATAACTAATAAATGCCAGAATTGTTTAGCTTTACCAAATGGACCTTCACTATTTCTGAATAACAATAATTTCAGTTTCTGGCAACTATACAAAAATTATTTTAGAAATATCTTTATTTTTCAATCTACTTTCTAAAGTCTCTTCTGCAAAGTCACAATTATATTGCAGGCCTTTATATTTTGACTATAATAGTATTTTAGAAGTAAAAACCTTCACTAATGTAACAGAAAAGAAAAAAAACATAGTGGGCAAAGTCAGACTCTTCTGGATTTTTATGTCTTATGGCTTCTGGTACCTCATTAAATTTGGAAGCAAGATCATAAACTGAGACTGGTAGGAGTGTTTATATTCTGATGTATAAGGAGGAATGAAAAATTAGAGAGGTTATCAGTAGAAGAGCATATTTTTTCCATGCAGTGTTGAAGACAAGATGCAGTTTATAAGCTTGGGTTTATATTTAAAAATAAATTTGACTTTGAGATTTCCTTGAGTGATGCTCAGTAGCCTGAACACTCTTCTGAGAAGGCAGACAGTAAATCTAATCTAGGTTTAAGTTTTTCCCAACCATAAGTAGAGCATTGATATTGGAAAGTAATTTAAATGACAGACCTTAGAATTTAAGTTGATTTTGAAGGGGAGTATAGACAGTTGTGGGTGGTAGAGGTAAAGTAAAAGAAATAATGAACTCAAAACACTAATGGGGAGAAAGCACATAAAGTGGGTTATGTTTAAAGAGGAAAATCTTAGTGCTCAGTGCGTAGGTTAGCGGTATAGTTTAACACAAGAGTAGGAAATAGCACAGAATCAAAGGAGTGAGTGACTGGAGTGGTGGTGAAGTGTGCGAGGAAGAAAGAATCAAATGGGACTCTGGGAACCTCATGACTATTGGGATTATTGGTATCACAGAGGTTACAAGAAGAGGTGTAAGACACAATGGATAAAGAATTTTTCAAGAGAGTGGAATAGTCAAAGTCTGAACTTGTCATTGGATAGAAGAAAGGAGTTTCAACATTTCGACTCTGAGATAAGTAAGGTGAGGCACTTTTTGATCGTGACCTGGAGTACCAGCAGGCACATCAAGGCAGTAAGAATGCCATGGTTAGCACTGCGGGCCATGGGGCTGGAATGCCTGCAACCCACTCCCAGCATCACCACATATTCCCTGGGTGACAACACGTATATTCCTTGTGACTGGCTAATTTAACACAGTATTTCACTGAGCACTAATCTGGATACATCAGCTATTAAAATCCCTTAAGGGAATAATTTATAAGGAAATAACCAAGAGATTCGATCCAGGGATACTGGTCTACATTATAAGTGATATATATGTTTTAAAAAGAGCGTTATAGGTAATTCCAGTATGTTCTGCTTCACCAATTTATGGAATGAATAGAATTTATTCTCACACTTTTTTCAGTAGACTGCTTTCATTTCTAATTGCTCCAGATATTTTGAAGAACTAAGGGAGTCTGTTCAATCCAAAGGGGTCAGTTTTAATTCCAAACAAGAGGTGGTGGGGGGTGGGCGAAACCTGAATGTTTAAAATTGATTTACCAGGGTTTTTTCTTTGTTTTGTTTTGCATGTTCCAAATTCTCGTATTTGAAAATGAGAACTGCTGGAGTCCAAGAAAAAGATGAACACTACTGGCCTAATAAATGGGCTCATGCTTTAACTTCAGGTCAGAGCCGTTTTATTTCACCTGTGTGCGGTCAAACACTGTTCTGGAAGTTAGTGCGACTGAGCGCCTGGTTTACAAGACGCTCTATCTCAAGCAAGCTACTGTGTGGGAACTTGCATCATATTCATTTGGCTTTTGTATTGAAAGCGAATTATCACTTCAGACTCCCCTACCTAATAGAGAACCTTCTTGGGAATACTTGATATGTAGCCAAGAGAAGAAGGTAGTCTTCTGTTTCAGGAAGTCTCGAAGGATGTGATTTAGGAGCTGCCAGGTTTCACTTCTGTCTATTCAAACAGTGCAGTTAGTCTTCTAGTTTGAATACTCGGGTCCTGGCTTTTGTTTAGAAACGTTGGCTGTAGTCTTGCAATTCAGTTATTTGTGTTAAGGAATAGCCTTCTTAACTGAAACAGTTAGATAGGATTTTTATTAGCTCCTTCAAAAAATATAACACTTTAAAAATAATAGTTAAAGCTTTTAATTTAAACATTAGTTAAATTATTGTATCTGGAAACATCTTAAAATCTTCACATGGGCCTTTTATTTGTCATTATTCATACAAATGCGTTTTCCTAGTCCTTCAACATCTTCTCATTACTAGAATTATCACTCTATCACACATATTTCCTTCAGCCACAATTTTTCCTTGAGATATTTAGATGCATTGTTTATGTTTCAGTTAGATTTGTGTTCAAAGAGATTTTAATTCTCAAATCCTACTTCCACGGGTGTGGGAAGTTTCTCATCCCATCAATCTAGGCCCAACTCTGACTTTCATAGGGGTATTAGGGTGACAGGTGAAGCAGAACCTTGTGATTCCCCAATAAAACTTTTTGCATTTTTAAATTATTGTATTACAATATTTTTTTTCTTATTCACTGGGCGTTTGGCAGTCCCTCATTCACTCTCTAAAAAAGTCAGTTCTAAGACTAAACATCTCTAATTGAAGAGGAAGCCTGCCCCGTGGGGGAGGAAATTACCATAGAAAGAATCTACAATATATTTTTTCTATTTCCCAAAGTTACCTGTGTCCATTTACCAGGAACACTATACACTAGAATCCTTACAGGGGTTCTATGACCAATGTAATAAGTGGGATTATTGTAAGAGAAGTCAAGTTGAAGACCTAGAAACTGCTCCCCTTTAGTTGAGGGAGTCAAATAGAAAATGAAAATCCCATCAGATTGGGTAGCAAAGATTAGTGTTACCCTCAAAGTCAAAAGTACAAAACATTTTGCAACCCCTGCAAAATTATGGGAAATAAACCCTACAAAATTTTGGTGGTATGCAGTATTTGGGGTTTTTTAAATATCTAACAAGAAAAATGGGGACAGACTCAAAGATGGAGAGTAGGATGATAGCTAGTCGGGGAGGAGGTCAGGGTGTGCATGATGAGAGGAGGAGGGTTAAGAGGACTAAATGATAATAAAAAAAATATAAAATAAAGAGTTAAAAAAAGGAGAAAATAGTAAAATAATAGTTTGGACACATCACCTCCAAAATATAGGATGTCACTGCATGTTGCAATCCTTAGCATGAAAAAAGAGGCAGCAGTGCATGATGCTAGGTTGCTTTGTATTTTGCAGACAGTATGTAGTGCAGCAGAGACTATTGTTCTGATCAAGTGATTCAGGCGGTGGCCATAGTTGAGGGGCATCCAGAGAGAAGTGCTCTGCAGCAGGATCAGGCTTTGGTATCCGTGGCAGCGCGTTCAGCAGTCTCACTCAGCAGACTCCGCAGTGCTGGAGTTCTCTGCGATAGATTAAGAATGGCATATGGTGTCTCTGGCAAGCTCCAATGTGAGAGACATTAGGCAGATCCCTAGGGTTCTGCGAAAAGATCATCTGCAACATGTAACATTTGTCCATTCAAAAAATGAATGAATAAGTGTCCATTCAGAAATGAAAGCCTAATGATTTATATCTAGAAACTACATGACCAGAGCCTTCCATCATAAGCTGGATGGGCCACCAGAGTATTGATATGGGTGAGGCCAACTACAGTTTGTTTACATTTAGGAGCAGGCTCAGTCAAGCATGGGAAACGTACGTGCATGCTCACACACACAAGATCCACAGTGAGAAAGGGTGGACTTCATATATCTACGGAAGTTGTTGCAGGTTGGATTGTGTTCAGCAGAATTTCACGTTGCTGCCCTAACCTCCAGTACCTTAGAATGTCACCTTGGTTTTTGAAATAGAGTTGTTGCCTATGTATTTAGGTAAGATGAAATCGTATCAAAATAGAGTGGGTCTCTAATAGGATATGAAAGGTGTCATTATAAAAAAGGGAAAATTTGGACACAGATATGTAAACAGGGAGAAAGCCTGGTGTAGATGAAATCAGAGATCTGCAAACCAAGGTGCATCATATATTTCCAGATTCAGCAGAAGCTATGGCAGAAGCATGGAACAGAAGAATCCACCCTGCCAACACCTTAATCTTGTATTTCTAGCCTCCAGAACTGTGAGACAATACATATTTTTTGTTTAAGTCACCCAGTTTGTGGTGCTTTGTTAGGCCAGTCCTACCAAACAAACAAAGATAGTTTTATTAAACATTCTACCTCAAATCACATATATGGCCCTATACATGTATGTGTGGAAGGTCCCTATGAGCAGTTCATGGGGAAAGAAAAAAACTGGATAGATTACTTTGATACACTGATTGAATCTATACCATAGCTGAAATTATTACAATCTGTGAATACTGACAAGATAGACTACCATTGGTAAGTACTCTTGACCTAGAGAGAAAATTTGACCTAGGTAAGAATACCTGAAATTTCAGGCAGTGTTGAATGGTCTGGCGGGAAGTTTGGGTGCCTGGAGTGGGCAAAGTTGGTAGACCATAGAGAAGGTGGTCTAGAGATGATTTATGTGGGTGTCCCGAATCTATTGGACAAAACAGGTTCAGGTCCTTGGGTCTCATATCAAAGCACATTAGAAAGTATCCGTTACAGAAGTTGGCAAATTCCGTGTTCCTTGAGTGCCAGCCAACCTTTGTATTTGGCTTTCACTTCTGCTGTTTTTCCTCTACATGTTCTCTTTCCTTGGGGACCAGTTACTGGCTTACTTCTCTTTGTGTTATGTGCTTACTCCCCAGGTGATGGAATTCATTCCACTACCTAAATACTAAATAGTCCCTCATATCTTTATCTTATGTGAAATCTCACTATGAGGTGAAGACTGTCAGGTCAAAATCTCTTGGCCTTTCAAATATAAACATTCAAATTGATCTTAGCAACAACACAATGTGCTCTCAGTTTGTATGTTCTGTCAGCCAGAAGCAACTACAGCCACTTTTTTCATCTCTATCAAGTTTGTTAAGTTATATACCGGAATTCTTTCTTTGCAATTTCCTCTTCCCTACCCTTCCAGATCACTCTTTCATCTACTTCCATTGTTTTGGGTTTCTGTGTGTCTTTTGAACATTCTTTCCTGCTGCTTTATTTCATTGATGTGCAGCAACATATCGCAGAATTCACTGTGTAACCCCTCTAATAACCTTTAACATTTCTACCACGGTGATTTTATAAATTAGGTATTTAATTGCATATCTCTCTTCATACAAAAAAAAGTTCTATTGAATTGCCAAAGTCTTCAGGAAAAGCTCAAAGCTTCTTAGTGGGGCAGGAGAGACAATCAGACATAGCAGGTGTTTACCTCATTTGGCTTCATCACTAGCCAATGCCCCTTTCACTTCGAGACAAATTTCATTGAATCATTTGCATTTTTGTTAATGCGCTATTATATCCCTTCTTCAGTGGTCACTTTATCTCTTTTTATCTGCTGCCTGGAATGCCTTTTTTCACTTCATTTTGCTGGCTTATTCGCACCATCCAGATCATCTTGAAACTGCACAAAGTGGGTTCAGCTGCCCATGTCAGTGAAAACCAAACACAAGAGACAGATGCTGGTGCAAAGGAAAGAGGTTTATTTAGGTGCCAACCTGGGAGAATGGCGGACTTCCATCTCGGGGACCATCTCATTGACCTGTTCAAGCCCATGGTTATTATAGGGGTAGGAAGTGGCGGTCTTTCTTTCTCTATCCAATCATCTTGCTAGTTTTTGGTGTGCTCAGGTGCTATCCATTCATTTTCCAGCCTTTGGTGCACTCCGTGGAAGAACCTCCCCCTGTGCCATCCTGGCCAGGTGTGGAGATTCCCCGGTGTTGCCACAGCAATCTTAGGCATCCGAGCATCTAGAAAGACGTTCCAGTGAGTGCTACATAGTGTTTCGCTTTGTGTAATAATTTTTGGTACATGTTTCTCACAGTCCTTGTTTTTCTACCTGTAACTTATTGGCTTACTGATCTGCCTGTTCTTATAAACTGTAAGTTTATGGGGGATCGCACAGTTCCAGGCTCAATATGGACTTTTATTGTAGACAATAAAACTCTCTTTCCTAGTGTTGCTTTCCATGGTTCCATCAAATAGCTCTAACTTGTCTTTTAAATTATTGTTATTTTTATCTGGATTATTAATTAAATCTTTTTTCATAAATATGTTTTAAAGTGATGCCCATTCTTTAAACCAGTGTTGATATTTTTGTTTCTATTTATTATTATGTATTGAGTAATAAGTCCTTAGTAAATGTGTTAAATTATCTGAGCATTCAGAAGAAAATAAAAAAAAAACATGAGGTCTTTCCTCCATCTTATATGTATAACACAAAATTGAGTAAGTAACTATTCATGTGAAAATAATAATGAGATCATTGATAGGCAATTTCCAAATTAATGGTAGAAAATTCATAAGGAACACAGAAAGGAATCTTTGCAGTGAGCCCATCAGAACCCAGTTCAAGTCCTGCTATTCGCTAGATATGAGATTTGGGAGATATTATATAACCTCTTTCAATATGGATTTTCTTATTTGTGAAATGGATATAATTATTATGACCTCCTCAAGGGTTTTATGAAGAGTAAATAAGATCCTGCATGTAAACTTCTTGGCCAATTTTGGTACATGATAAGAATTAATAACAGGTAAGTGTTACTCCTATAATAGCTGAAACTTGAGGCAGACTTAAAAATATAGGAATGAGTTCTTATGGGTTACACATGGGGAAGAGAGGAGGAAGTCAAGGGAGGAGATTGACTCGTGCAAATGAAAGCCTTCAAGATCTGGTACTAACCAAGGAGACAGTCATTCCAGGAGAGGGTATAACTAGAGAGGAGAGGAAAATAAGCCTGGAGAAGTGCAGCATCTCACATTCTAACATACAGGAGAGCTGACCCAGAATACTTAGATTTCATAAAATTGGCAATTAGTTGCTAATGCAGTTTTTTGAGTAGGGAAGTAAAATCATAAGGTTTAAGGAGGTTTAGCCTGACATTATAAAGAATGCTTGTGTATTCCTCAGCATTAAACCATGAAATAATATGAGACTTGAATAACGGAGGCAGGCTCTTTGTCTAAGTAAGCAGCCACGCCATGCACCCTGACTCATGAGTCCCTGAGTTCTGGGTTTTGACTTGGTGCTGCAGGGCAGACTGGTGTGTTTCCTCCTTACCTGTGAAATTCTTCACTTATATTGCTTCTCACTTGCACTTAAGACCCTGTAAATGTTACATTATTACACTATTATGTAACACAATAGCTGTTACCTCTCACTTCTCAATGCTGATATATGCAAGCCACCTTCTGTCAGATAAGCCAGGACCTCTTGCCAAAATAGTGTGATTCATCAAAACGACTGAGCTTTTCCATAATAATCATCAGCCTCACAAAGTATTAAATGAGACCATTAAAAACCTTTACTTTTTCAAGCTTGGTGCAGCATAACAACTTTAGTTTATGTTTCACTGCTTCTATTTGTAAAGAAATCAATGTTTTTAAAACTAAACTACTCATCACAGATACGTTAAGTTCATTATCATCTGCCCTGGTGTTCTGTATGGAGGTTATATTGCAAACCTGATTTGCATTTTTATCTGCATAAAGCACAAGGTTTGAATTGCCTAAATGTTTACTTAATTATTCTTACAATTCTCTTCTACACATATTTACCTCAAGCCCTCCATGAGCAGAAAGCAAGGCTAATTAGTAACTAATTGATATTTTTCAATAATGCAACCAAATTTCTCTCAATACAAATAAATTAATTTCTTTATACACTGCAGAGAACACTTAATCAGTCATAATAGCAACTATGGGAGTATTTGTTGGGTTTTCAAAATTGTATATTTTTAAATAAGAAACACCTGGTTGTCTCTACTAGATATCACTTCTCAAATAACAAGTGATTAAAACCACTCTTTTTTTTTTTTACACATTTACTGGAAGATTACTGTACAATTACTGAGCTCAGCATTGCAGATACAAAATGAACAAGGTAAAATTTATCTAAGAAAGCTATCATCTATGGTAATAAAAAAAACAAACTCAGAAAAAAAATAACTTAAGAAGATATGTTGATAGATTTGTACAGAGTACCATGGACTCACAGGAAAGGGCAAACTAATTCAGTCTGAACTGGTCAGGGAGAGATCCCTCCAGGGAATGACACACGAGCCGGAGAGAGTGCAGCAAATCAGCTAGCAGTTTGCAGGGAGGATGGGGCAAAAGGTATTCTCAATAGGGCAGAAATCACTAGCAAAGGTGGCAATGTGAGAAACATATTTAAAGTTCTGCTGAGTGTATTTCATGTTCACAGAATGCATTGTAGTCACGTAGTAATTTTTCAAACTACCTTTAGCAAAGGAGAAGTAAAAGCTGCTCATAACTTCATGTAAGAGACATTTATGTGTTAAGTAAAACAAGCAAAAACAATACACCTTGTTTTGCCTTTTAACAAATGACATACATAGACTTCATTCTGTTTTAAATAACTTTCAATGCTCCCTGAAGGTCAAATGACATCCACTGCCCAGCTTACTTTGTATGTCCTGCGCGTCTGTGGGGCTCAGAGGACTTTGACAAAACTCAGCGAACAGCATAGAACTGTGCTGATTCTGAAGATAGTAATCTTAGAGAACAGAGGAAAATAAACTCGGGCATTTGCAGGCTTTACCAGTCTGGACAGGCATGAAAAAATGAACTAAAATTACTAGATTTGAGATACTCAACAACTGACAGCCCAAATAGTTTCCTAAGGTACGTATCTATGCCAATGAACCTTAATGATTTTGCCTTTTTAGTAATATATTATTTGTTTTCTATTTTTAATAGTAAAGGGATGAACTATTAAATTTTTTTAAAAAAATCATTTAAATCCCCAAGAAATATAGAAGCTCTCCAGTCAAAGACCACTAAGAACCCTCTCAGATTCGTAATTAGGTCTCCAGATTTCAGAAGCAGAAGCATATGAGTCAGGCTTTTCTAAGATGGAATTGTAAGGGACTTTTTAAGGACTTTGGGTTGGGCTGGGAGACTTTAATCATCTATTAGGGAAACAAAGGACACTTCTGAATTGAGTGCTGGTAGAGAGTAGAAGCAATTTGGTTTTGGGGTATCTTGCTATTTGTTATCTGAAAAAAGAAAATTTAGCTAGTGTTGTCAGTGTAAAAGAAGTAGAAGAGGAAAACTGGTTAGTTATTGTTTTGAATTTGAAGTGTCTTTGTATCTTATTTCAGAAATCATCACAGTGTTCACAGAGTCCTTATATGGTGATGGTGTATGTCCTGTGAGTATCATTTGCCATGACCTAGCTGCTCGCTGCTGGTGTCCAAGACTGAGTTCACTCATAGTTGGTTCTGCAGGGCCTCATTCCATACATTTTTCAGAACTCTGTTGATGAGAAATTGGTCTAGAATAAGAACCTTATGTTTTTTACTATTGGGTATGTTGTTTAATTGCTTGCTGTGATGATGCCTGCATCAGACCATGTAAGTCTCTGGACAGAATGTATTGGCCAATTGCAGTACAGGCAATTTCCAGTTGCAATAGAATTATGAGCCCTAAAAATAAACTCTGAAGGCAGAGACATAGCGCAGACCAGGAAAGCATATCTCAAAGAACAGCCAGACCTGTTATAGAGAGCCAAGTGGTACTTTTCATGACACTATTCATTTCTCATACATACTACCTGATCATTGTTTATCACTTCTAGGGACAGCAGAAGTATTTTCTATAGCATGAGTTCCCCTTGACTAGGCAAGGGAAGATCCAGACCCAACTGATTGTCTTAGACAACACTGGTTCTTAGATATTGTTCACTTATTGTACTTGGGCCTTCAGAGAATATCTATGATCATTTATAATTAAAAATGGGTCAGATGATTGAGAGTGGGAGGTGGGGATGGACAGGGAAGGGGGAGAGTTGGGGGAAAATGGAGATAACTTGAAAATAATAATAAATAAATAAATAAGTGAATAAATAAATAAATACATACATAAATAAAATAGGTCAGCAACGGGATTCAGAAGTCTTTTATAGTTGTGTATTTGCACAATGGGATTGCAGATCATGCAACATACACGAAGAAGGAGTAAACTCTTATTCCTCAAAGAAAAACTCCATGTAGCACATTTGCTTTATTTTATGGTTTTCTGGGTATCCTTAATCCTGTAGATTGAGTATGATATGAACAATGGATATTTTGAATGTAAAAGCAGCACTATGCAAAGTTCTTAAATGATAGTCCAGTGAATTTTGTATTCTTGACAATGGAGAGGTAGCTTGGAATTCCCCACTTAAGAAATTAAAAACATTAAGCATTTTTTGTTTGTTGTTGCTACTCCTAAAACTGTACCTCTCTGGAAAGGAAAACCCTCAGTCCATCATGGAGGCTGATACCAATGACCAGATCATATTTATAGTTTATTCTTAAGGACAGTTGATTTGGTTGTTTTTTAAGAGTGATCATAAATGAGGAGATTCTGGGATTCCAAACCAGTGCTTTAAATGACATCTCACTTTTATTTTGGCTACCTATGCAACAGCAAGTCATCTAAAATGCATCTTAATTAGTTTGATCTCTGTTTACAAGAAATCCTGTATTAGTCAGAAAGCCTATTTTTAAGGCTTTACATTTTTTTTTCAATTACAGTATATATTCAATATTATTTTGTATTAGCTTCAGGTATACAGCACAGTAGTTAGACAACCATATATTTACAGAGTGTACCGCTGATATTTCCAGTACTCAGCTGGCACCCTACATAGCTATCTCACTATTATTGACTACATTTCCTATGCTGTATTTTATATCCCCAATAAGAAAGCCTCTTTTGCTAAACATTCAAAATGATCACCCCCAAAAGCACACCTATCATTCATATAATTATGTGTGTTTTTTATCTTTTGTTAGTTAAATAGCTTGCATGAAGAAAAGTAATATAGTCATTTGAGTTGATTTAACATCTTGGAGGCATTCATATTTTAATTGTGAATCCATGTGTATGATCCTAAAGTTGGCTTGACACACATTTGGTATGAATCATCAGCACAGCCTTAAATCGGTGTTGTTAAAGGAGCTTTTAAAGGAGTTTTGTATGAAGCATGAATATTTCCCTAACAGAGTCACTGGGTTCAGGGTGATCAGTGATGGATAGGGAGATGAGAAGAATGTGACAACGAGGACATTAGCAGATCTCCAGGGACTTTAATTTATTCTGTGAGGTGTATTGTGGATGTCAATGATTGACAAGGATATTTCTCAATTGTTTTGTTCACTTAAAAATTGATTTGGTGATAATATTATGGTATGTCAGTCCATGAATAAAACTTGGGTATGTTTATTTTAAACTGAGAAGTACGCTGTCATTAAAACATACACATATTGATGCAGACACTGACCTGTAGTGTCCATGTCATTATGGATGAAATGAGACATTCACACGGACGACCGAGTCCGGTGGAGGAAGAGGGACCACATATGACTCAATCATTTATATGAATTAACAACTTTAAACAAAGTGGCCAAATTAATTTCCTCCAGACACAGAGTAAATAAGAAAATAGAGAACCATCTAGATGCTATCATCTAAAAGCACACATCAAATTCCTGGTTAACAAAAGCAAACACATACAAAACAACATCCAAAGGACTCTGAGCATCCTCTAAGTATAACAATTCAGTAACTTATAAATATAAGTGACAAGGTTTTAGAGTCACCTTAGGTGTTACCTTGTTATTCACAGAAGACAGGGAAATATGAGAGGTCATTTAATCAGGGAGCTCGGAAAGTCATACCCATTGACTCTGCTGACACTGGGCTGGAGAAAAATTAGCCATGTGGCCAAACCTAATTGTTAAGAAATATGAGAAAAACAGTCCAGATTTGTCTTCAGTAAATGGAAGAACATTTATCTGTTAGCAGCAAGCAGTCTTCCAATTCAGAAAGTTTTTCTGAAAAAATTTCAGCCACGCAAATATAAGTGTATGATGTTATATATTGTATTGCAATAATAAATCATTATGTCATTTGTGGTTATAACTTAAAATATTTAAAAATGACTTGCTACTATTATTGATCTAATCTCATTTTTTAAATGTTCAGTATTTAGTATATTTTGTAAAGGTGTAAAAGAAATACGTGAACTGTTAGTAATCTCTCTATATTTGTCTATTTCTTAAATGCTTCTGTGTTTCTAAATAGTTCTACAGTGATTACATATATATTTATAATCAAAAGAAAAGTGCAAAGTTGTTTATAATAGTTATATAAGCTTGTCATTTGAACTGCTTTAAATGCAGATAGGTAGCAAATTATTTTTACAATGAAAAAATATATTTTCTACATTCTCACTTGTTGGTAAAAAGGAACATATTTTCCTCCCACATGTGAGAAAAAAATCACCTTGGGAAAGAGGCAAAACATGCGACACTTTAGTGCAAACCGAGACTTTTTCAGAATCATGTTAGGTTCTGAAAACACAAGTTTATAATAAAAACTGTTTAGTAACATTAATCATAGCACTTGGTACAGCATTGCCTATGATGTATAAACATTTTTTTAAACTCTTGTGGGATTATAAAGATACTTACAAACAGAATTTATTGAACTCCATATTAAAATATGAAAACATTTTACATCTTTTAATTGTCAATTTTTGAGATTTTAATGATGTTTATATGTCAATAGTTATATAAAACTAAATATCAAGTAAAATATCTCCATCTTGACAATAAATAATAGAGAAATCTTAAGGTTGTGAAATTTTAATTTTACTTCACTTTTTTTTCTTTGTATGTGGCCTACATACCTCTCAAACCATTCTGTGGCATTAAAATTTTCTAAACTGAGAGAAAACTCCAAAGTTCAGTTTTCTTCTTTTAGATTTTATACCAGAATTTCTTAAATAACTGATGTAACTTGCATTTCCTCTGCAAAGCTTGAAAAATATTTAAAGTCAAAAGAAA
Organism: Anoura caudifer; assembly: GCA_004027475.1. Taxonomy (NCBI): domain Eukaryota; kingdom Metazoa; phylum Chordata; class Mammalia; order Chiroptera; family Phyllostomidae; genus Anoura; species Anoura caudifer. Next base: position 25,183 of record PVKU01002727.1, read on the forward strand.
AAAAAAACTGATTAAATGGGCATGTCTATGTGTATGTGTATTATAAGGTTGTTAGAAATTACCCAGCAATATAATACAGAAAATGGAGACATTTATTGAAGAAGATTCAAGATGCAAGAAACACTGTACATAGGACAATGAAGCCTTAGTCCCCTTCAATTCAGGTATCTTGGGACCTCACATGGTTCTCCCAATTGCCATCAGCTGCCCTGTTGTATTTTTCTGAATCATTATCACTGTGTGAAATCTCTTACATTTCAAAGGTGATTTTAGTTTTGGGAGAATCCAGAAGTTACAGGGCACCAAATCTGGGCTGGAGGGGAGCTGATTTACCCGGGTGATTTGATATTTCATCAAACAAACTCTGTATGAGACAAGATATGCAAGTGGTTGCTTGTTGTGATGAAACCACCACTCTCCAGTTACCAATGGATAAGGCCTTACGAACCATCAGAATAGTTTTGGCAGAGGAATGTTCAAGCTTAACCAAAATTCAATGCAGATTTGTGGCTCCACTCGCTCACTTCGAATGAGAGGGCCACGCAGCACACATGCTCACTCAGTGGCGTCCACTGCTCCCACTGACTTGCACATTGTTTAAGCAGATGCCCTCAAGTCTGCTCTCCTTGGCTTCCAGTTTGCACCAATGCTGTGCACACCATTCTTGTTATATTAACAATGGCTGGACTTTTTCCTGACAAAACTCATTCATATTTACATATATTATAAATGTGCATGAAAACTAGTGACAATTGTTGCTGTAACAGGACCTGCCAAACCCTTCTGATGGCCACAGTGGTGCTATCACCTGATAGTTTAAACACAACCTTATTTGTTTCACAGTTAACTCCTGACACATGGCTCTGTCACTCTCGAATTCTATTATCATAAATGAAATCAGGAAACTCATTTAAATAGCAGTGTCTTCTAACTTCATTTTTAGCTCTAAGAAATTATATAACACCATTTTCCCCATAAATGTATTACTATATATCACAAATAGATAAGAATTTTTACAAATGTAGTACCATTAGCACACCTAAAAGTTCAAAAATAATCTATTTATATTATATAAAGACAGCCCATGTATAATTTCCCATAATTTCAAACATATTTTTGCAATTGATTTTTGGTAGCTCTTTGAATCAAGACCCAAATATGGTTCATTTTTAACATATGAAAAATCTTCCCCAGTTTGTCTTTCCATGCCTATTATTTATTCATTCATTATTTAAATTTGCTCAGTTGTATTACAGAATTTCCAAATTTCTGGATTAATATTATTTCATCCTCATGGTGTCATTTAACATTTTCTTCTATTGCATAAGTTTTCTGTGAAGGGTAAGTTAGGTTTTGAGACTTGACAAATTCCTCTGAAATCATTTTATGTTATTCAGAAAGGGCAAAAACATGGTATGTTCAATTAACTATCTTTCAATAGTAAGCTGTAATAGAATCTTACACTCTTGAGATACTCTTGAAAGATACTCTAAAGATAGTTGGTAACTGGAACCTAATCAACAAAACAAACAAGCAAGCAAAATATAACCAGGGACATTGAAATTAAGAACAATTTGACAGTAACCAGAAGGAAGATGGGAGGAGATAATGGGGGAAAGGTTTTCAGGAACAACTATAAAGGACACATGGACAAAACCAAGGGGGGTGAAAGCAATGAAGGTGGGTGGGGATGGCTGGGGTAGGGAGGAAGTGGAGGGTGGTAAATGCAGACAACCATAATTGAACAACAATAAATTAATTTTAAAAATAAATAAATTTTAAAAGAGTAGGCTGTAATAGAAATGGAAACTCACTGAATATTCTTTGAAAATTACCAAATAGAATATGAATTGATGGGAAGAGACACTAAAAACATATTTATTCCTAATTTATTTACCAAGGACCCAGTAATTGATTGCACTGAGCTCTAGTGAATTAATATAAATTAGTGTGCCTTCTCCTGCCCTCTCTCTCTCAAGGGGACCTCCACCTGCCAATTATGTCTTGTCAAAGTTGCGAATACAACATATTATTGTCTTTCAACAATCTTTTCACATGCCAGGGTACAACATTTTTCTAAAGAATTTACATTATTAATCTCTGCACTACTCTTAAAATACTTTTAAATACTGTTGTCCCCTGGTAACTAAAGCAACACAGTCTCTGCTATGTCCTGAGACCCAGGGTAGCAGGATCCTTTCCCAGGAGGGCCTGGACAATTTCCACCTTTCCAAGATCCCAGACAGCCCATCTCTACAAGGAATATCTTCAAGACATGGGGACTATGCTAACACATGTCATATCCAGACTAAGTGTTGCTGCACATGTTTTCAGCTTATGCCTGTCATATAATATTTTAAAGAACTAAATGAGACTATAGTGAATCAGCAAATCATTTAAACAAACACTGATATATTTTTTTTCTTACAGAGACAGCAGATCAATTAAACTTAAACCTGAAGAATAAAAAAATAAGATAATAGCCCTGACAGAAATAAAACATTGGTATTAGCTTTGCATATCATACTTTTCAGAGCCTCTGGTTATTGTTGGTACAACAATTTTATTAGGTAAGAATAGACTATTCTATAATTCTTACTAAAACTTTTCTATAAAACTCAATCTTCATTAAACTCTGATAATTTTATGAATAAAACGTACTAGGTATAAACATGTTAATATGTGGCTAAATCTAAATATCAAGAAGACTGTGTTCACCAAATATTTAATATACACATTCCATGGAGTCATAAGCAACACATTTACACAGAATATTTTTGTTGTTAAATGACTTTTGTGCATTTTTCTCATTTAATGATTTTATGAATTAATTATTCCTAAAAATGATCTAAATGTACTTTCAAAATTTGGATATGTATCAGTAACTCATAATTCTTATGTCTTACTTAATGCCACAAATTACTTGTTGCACCTGGTAATCTGTAAACTACATAATCTAATGTGTCTTTTCTGAAAATGATTATAGCATTGGTTGGTAAAAACTCCTTTACTGCACCTAATAGTATATAGAATCATTAAGCATAACATTTTCCATGTTCCCATATTTTTATCATTGATTTAGCCTATCAGCTTAATTATACATATATATTCATTTGGGGAGAGATAAAGATCATAAAGAGACCAGTAATTCACATGTGACCAAGAGCATTATTATTTGGTAAAGCTGAAAAGGATATATTATCTATTATCACCTTGTAAGGAACCATTATTCGTATTTCTGGACAGCTTGTTCTTTGACCCTTTCTAGTATTTTTGGCTCCATTTTCTCATTTGGATATAAAAACTACTCTGAATTATTTTGAGAAATCACCTCAGCTCCATTTTCACTGTTGGATGATGCTGATTTCCCTAATTCTCCCCAAATTCAAGAGTGGATGCTACCCTAGTCTGGCCCAGTTGAGTGTCAAAACCTCTCTGGGGAAAAAAAAAAAAAAAGATTGGGAAGGAAAAGATTTTAGCAGAACAAATTCTGTCTTATTGCCCTCTTTCTGGCAAACAGGAAAATATAGTTTCTAGCCTTTCCTTTGTTCAGGTGAGTTCGTGTGATTGAAACCTTGGCAAGGCACTTCAGAGTACTTTCCGTCTGTTTCCTGTCTTTCCCTGCTGTGGAGGGCATGGGTTAAAGATGACATGCCTGCAGGATAGAAGAGAACCCCTTGACTTGTAGCAGCTGTGGCTTGAGCAACAAATAACACATTCTAGCATTAAACTGCTGTAAACTGGCTGTGTATTTGTAACTGCAGTAAGCCTGAACTTCTCTAGCAAAGATGGGAATGAAATCCTAGGTTGATGAGACCTCTAGACTTATCTAGAATTGTTACTGGAGCTATTGTAATCAATGTTTCTATTGATGTTGCCAAAATAATAGAACATAAGCTTAGTGTTGCCGGAGGTCACCTTACATATGGGGAGACACAGCTGAATTTAGAACTGAGATATATAGACAAGGGCACAATTTTTCAGACCATCTGAATATTCATCTCTAGCCATGTAGGAATATTTCAAAAACTTTAGCTAATAAATTCTCCTCTTTCCTTAAGTCAATATGCATTCTTTCATTTGCATTTTGAAGAGCTGAGATTGATAATGGCTGTAGAATTTTCAGTAGATTTTCTGCAAACTTGCTATACCCATATTTTAGTCTTGGAACATGAGGATTCCCATTTGATTGATTTACTCTGTGAATACAGAAATAACAATGACTACAAAAGATTCTTTTACATCTTCCTTATATAAGGCTGTACAGAGAGTCAGCATGACTAATCCTGAAATGATTTTTATGTGCTGCTTCTTGTTAAAACACAATTGCAATTAACCTCTGGATAGCTTTTGTTCATCATATTTGTGTTAAAATACACAAATACCCATGTGCACTTTTATTTCCATTTTATAATGTATAATTTGTAATTAAAGTTAAGTCCTGATCCCCTAGGCAATCATAATATTCACGCTCATGTTGAACCCATCTTTGCTTTTTGAGTCATATTTGTAGTTATGAAAATACCTTAACCCCGTCACATACCTGCTGAGCTCTAGAAAATCTTGGCTCTTTAAAAATCAAGTTTACAAACTTAATTTTTCTTGTTTTCCAATTTTATTAGACTAAATCTTATAAGCTCTGGGTTGAAATTAAACTACAAAAACTTCCTGAATCTTATTTTTATTGATTTTTTCCAGACACCGATTTAAAAATGGCTATTACATAAACACTACAGAAGAATTTTGTCCTATACATGAAAACTTGAAAGATTTCTTATATTTAAGATTACCTATGTGAATTCAAATAATCTATGTCTCAATTTAATTTATTTGCCTGTATTTAAGGCAATTAGTTTGTATGTTAGATCACAAATCAATTACTCCCAACATTGTGGCATATTTGTTCTCCTCTTTTTTTTCTGGGTTCCCAACAGTGTTTAAATACAGAAATGTAAATTCCTATTCTATGGAATGTTGAAACAGAAAATAAAAATAATATTATCTATAAAGGATACAATTTATTTCAAGGAGAACATTAAAAAAATATAGGTTGGTCTTATACAGCTGTAACCTTATGACCAGTGAACAGTTTTAGCTTTTTTCTTTTAATCACAGGTTCTTCAGCCCTTTCATGATAACACATCTTCACCAATTCATTTATTGATTGAATCAATAATTATATGTAGCTACTGGATTTACCGTAAACTGTCACTCTCGCTCATGAACTTTTGCCTGCAGGCTGAACTCAACAGCATTGAAATGCTTCTCTAATGTAAGTTAAAAGGAGGATTGCTATTTCTTATCTTTATATCTGAATACTAGCAGTTGAATAACATAAATCAGCTTAACTATTTCAGGAAGCAGAGTCAGAAAGCAAGCAAACTAAAACCATAATACATTTTGTTTTCATCCTTTCCAAAAATTGTTTTAAAAATATTTATCTTAAATTTTGTCCTCTGGAAGCTGGCAAAGAGATGTGCTTCAACACAACCAAATAAGTGAGTCCAGATTTTCTATCTCAGACAACTTGGGGATATCTACCAATATTATAAAATCGAACTTCCCATGCCTGCATGTAAATCATTGAGTAAAATAGTGTACAGAGATAAACAAGTGGGAAGTTCTTATATATAATGATGACACTTAAAACTGGTCTCTAATTCAACAGTTTTTCAACTAGAATGCCTTCCAAATGACAGCATGATCTGGTGCCCATCACCGCCTCTGATACGGACGGTTCTTAAAATACACTGTGCCATCCGGTTATCTACAGTAAAGACACACTGTGCATTGAGTATAAGTAAATCGATTTGAACATGATGAATTCATGGGGCTAATGCAAGTATGAGGATTCTGACGGATGTTGACATTGGAGGATCACAGTGTTTGGGGCATAGAGAAAGCCTAAAACATGCAACAGCCGGTTACTATCCAACAGCTACACCACACAGTGGAGAGGATCAGCGACAGAAATGGCAGCGGAGGCACGGTAGACCCCAGAGCTTCCAACAATTTGCTTATGGAATTTGTGACTTTTCTTTAGCTTATAAAAATGGGGTTAAAAAAACACATGCTCAATGAAGCCATATTTTCCAATGTTTTAAGGAGAGTAAAAATAATGTAGATATTAAAATATATGGAATTTCCTCAATTGAAAATGTCCCTGTATTAGTTTTAAAACAGTTTGCAATCTAAACAAAGTATATTAGATAAGACCTTTCTAGTACTTGAGTGACCAGCGTGGTTGAAGTGCCCAAGGTACTGGAATAACACAGGGGAGATAGGAAGGAATAAGTAGAATGTTGAAAATGTGCTCCCAACAATCCAGCATGCTTCGTGACTAAGGGGACCTGGTGTTCCCCTAAGTTTGATGAGATCCTAGACTGGCTTCTTTCTTCCTTATTTACTCTAGAAAATGTGTAAACTCTCTCTCTCGGTCCCTTTGAGATGGGAATCTCCCCCAAAGGTTTTACAACCCAGAAATATCTCCCTCCAGAACCAGGCAACCTTCCCCAAAAATGTAATTGCAGGAAAATAGTGCCCCCATCTGCCTGTCTCTGTAAGAAGGTGGGATATTTACTGTGATGGGCACCCATTTAGCAAACACAGATGACCTGCTCAAGGGGACAAAGCTTGCAAACTCAAGAGTAACGGAATCTGCCTGACACATAGGTCAACCTTCCTCCCCCTTTAGTCCCCCAGCACTTTCCTGTTTGCTTACAGCAGTCCTTGCAAGCCATGTCCACTTTTGTCGGAGTAGAGTTGAGTGAGTCCTGTTCCCTCTTCCCAGTTACACAGACTTGAATACAATCTTCTGTGATTACTCTGGTTGAATTTTTGCTTTGACAGGTTTCAACATTTTAAACTTAATTTAGAGAAATAAGAGAAATGTGCCTAATTACACTGCAGGCATGGCAGGCTCATTTATTGAGGTTATATATTGCAATTACTTGTTTATTTATAGGTCTTATCAATTGGACAGGTTTCTAGTCAGGAGTGGTCCAGTATTCTGGCAAACCTCTCATTACTAGAAGGGCGTTAAACTGATAATAAGTATTTACCATGTAATGTTTTGGGTGAAGTGAATGTAATAAAAATAAAAAGCCCTGTCAAACCACTAAACTAATTATTGTATGAAAATAAAGTTGGATAAAGTAATTTAAAATTCAAGGTTCGGAAGTAGTATATTCTTGAGTACATGCTTCAGTTTCAGTAAGCTGGAATTCAGCTTGAATACAATATGATCATGGTGAACATATCCATCCTCTTCCGTTACAGTATGTTTATGTGTAAATTAGGAAAACATACCAAAAGTGTTACTAAATACTGTATGGGGGTTCTCAATAATCAGGAATTAGATTTTAAAATAATTATTGTATATGGTTTCTTATTCTCAATGTAGTGCCCTAAAATAGTCAGTCTAATAACATTATACTGATTTGTATTAGAGTAATATATAATTAATTTCTAAAAAACAGATATAAGAGCTGTAATCATTTGAGAATCATTCTGATTCTAGTTTTGTCAGGACTTTTGCTTTGTTTTTGTTTAAAGGAATGGTATATTTTTCTCCCTACCATGGGAATTCTTATTCATACTTCAAGATGTATTTCAAGGGTGATACTGAGTTTCACATTTCTCCTAAACCAATAATTAAGTTCAATCACTTTCTCTGCTCTTTCAGTATCATTTTTTACATAATTCTAATATAAAATACATTTCATTGCACTGTACATGCCTATATTTGATTAAACCAAGACCTTCTTGTTATAGGAAACATGACTCTGTTTCATTGTTGTTTCTTGAAAGTTTATCACCTATGTCTGGCACATGATAGATACTCAATATTCAGTTGCTGATTGGTTGGCTGGCTCATTGGTTGAGACCATTTTTTCTCAAATTTTAAAAATATTTTATTTATTTATTTTTAGAGAGAAGGGAGGGGAGGGATAAAGAGAGGGAGAGAAACATCAATTTGTTGTTGCCTCTTGCACGCCTCCTACTAAGGACCTGGCCTGTAAGCCAGGCATGTGCCCTGACTGGGAATCAAAGTGACCCTTTGGTTTGCAGGCCTGTGCTCAGTCCACTGAGTCACAGCAGCCAGGGCTCAATTTTTCTTATAAAGTGAATACAACCATGGGGACTCAAAAAGAAGAATCTCAAATGGAAAACAAAATGATTTTTTCCCTTCAACGGTAACAATATTGGCAAAGATTAATGGGTTGCAATAATGAGCATTGTTTGATTGGAAATCACAAGAATATATCAAAGATGCTTTGTTGCCATTACTTAAACTTATTTTATTTATTGCTAATGGGGCTGACAGATGCAGAAAAGAGAATACACACAGATGCACACACATACACACAGACTCATACTCCCACTTGTGCCATTATTTGACGAAATAAATTTTTCAAATGTAAAATGTGTCAGAAATATTATAAAGATTCCCATTTGGTTCTACAAATTATAGTTTACCAAGACAGAATGCTTCATGGTTTTGAACAGACACAAAAATGAATAGCTTTAAAAATGCTAGCATTTAATATGCTATTTCTCTGTACTGGGCACTGGTTACATATTTTTCATTCTATTTAATCCACACATTAATCTTGCATAGTAATTACAATTGAATTTCCATATTTCTTGAAAAGAAACTTATGATTAGATAATAACTTTGCCTAAAGTCAGCTAAAATGAGGTGAAATCCAAATTTGGGCTTAAGGACCTACGAGTGCTACAAAAGATCCTGCATAGAAAAAATCTGTATAGACTCTTCAAAGCCTTGTAATTTATAATAAAGGACCTCGATGAAAGGCTGACTACATTTGCATTGTGTAATAACCTCAGCATTAGCAGAGTGGAGGAAAGGAATGAGTGTACCTGAAATATAGATATTACACTAAAAGATTACTCTGGTGTAAAAATATGTCTTCAGTATTCTTTACCCTAGGGGAAGCTAAACCTAAGAACAAATTGGACAAGAGAGAATAATACTTTTCTAAGAAATGAAAAAAAGAGTTGAGATTTTTTTTGTACTCAAAACCTTGTATATATCATGTTTGCTTAGATAAAATTTTTTGTGCAAACTGTTTCATTTTTACAGCTAATAGAGAATGTCATGTGTATTCATTACTTTATAAAGAAGAGAAAGTGAGTCCGATAAATAGAGACTAAGAAATGTAATTTTATGATACCCATTATGTGCAACCAAGTTAATGATGAAACTTCATTTTCTTTAATACTCTAAAAGAGTTAGAAGCATAGAAATACAAATCACACCTTCTTAATTAGAACAAATTAATTACAAAAAATGATGAAAAAAATTGGCAATAATATCATTTTCTCCAAAATTATATATTAGTTTCTATATGCATTTCTAGCTAGAAGTACAATTTCTGTTTATTAACATTTGTTGCTAAGTACAGTATATCATCCATAATTCTGGGTTATTAAATTTCTGAAGCATGCAATACAGCAAACTTAATAGATTTTATGCAAATTATTATCTAACAAAGCAAGAGCAGATGGTACTCATCACATCAGAATTTTTCCATAACTGTTTCATATTTTTGTTAAAGTTAAACAAAACATAAAGATACCTCTACGGCTTTTAACTTTATTTATTTCTTCCAACCATTTCTTAGCCATTCCTCTAATCCTTTGTACCATTTTAGGATAATTTTTTTAACATTCTTCTGATATTAAGTTACTAAATTTAACTTGTCACTAGGATCTATGAGATAATTTGTGCACAGCAAAATTTCCATTGTAAAACAATCTATAAATATGTACAAGGCAAAAACTGGCTTGATATAATGCAACAATTTAAGTTCAAGTAGCATCAAAAGTTAACTTGTTAGTGTTACATTTATATTCATTGATATATAAAATAAGCTTATAAACACATGCAAGCAAATAATATAAATGCATATGTATTTGTAACCCATCTTTTCAGTTATGTTATGTGGCCATATTAAAAATATAATATAGAGGTAATTGTTCCAAGAACAATTATATGTAGGCAATAAATTTGAATCCAGTGCACATTTTCTTCAATTTTATGATTTTGGAAATTTACTTAAAAAGTTGAAACATTGCATTTCATAATTACATTGAACTTTTATAAAATGGCTTTTAGAATTATAATAGTACAAATAAAGTAACGATTTAGTGGGAAATCCACTCATACTTTCATTTAAATTTAGAAAATTATAGGGCAAATGTTCATTTGGAGCATAGGAAAAGAAATCAGATGTAAGTTGTGACACTTAAAATAAGTCTAAGGAAGGTTATTTTATCAGTCCATTGGCTTCCTAAAAGAAAGTCAACAGAAGGGCTTGGAAGGTGTCTATGTCAAGCTTAACATTTCCAGTGACTCTGCTCTCCGTGTCATGAAGAGTTTAATTTGAGATGCAACCGAGCAAAACAAGGATAGAAGTATACTCATATGTATAGGACACAAAGCAGCCAAAATAGTCCCATTTGTTATTTTATTTCTCAGTGGAGAGACATAAAGGGATTTACCATGGCGCTTATATTGTGAAATGTACTTTTTCATGGGAAATGAAAAATTAAAAAAATAAGTGAAGAGTTGTTATGGGTTCACAGGTGAAATAAACAGGTCAAAGTGTTTTATAAACCATATTGAAAAAAGAAATTTCTTTAAAAAAAGTCTTTTGGTTAGTTAATTAAATTTACTTTACCACAATAAAAATAATAATGTACTAGGAAGAAATTTAAAAATATATAACCACTTGAATACTGGGCCAACCTCAAAATATTTAGTAGATCAAATGGAAATTATTTCTAGAAAATATTTGGAAAATAACACAAAAATCTGTGGATCATGATTATAACTTTTCACAGAAATATATCATAATTTTATATGATTTTTATTAACTAAGAATAATAAAAAATAAATGGACATAATACAGTTATTTGGCCATTTATGAGTTAACTACTTAGAATTAAAATTTTCATCAATATTAACAATAACTTTTCACAAGGAGAAAATTACACAAATACTTTCAAAAATAGCACTCAAAATTGTATCATAATCTAATACTAAATTAACAAAAAAATGAACAAAGATTATGGATTAGAAATATCTACAACCTATGAGGTCTATCTATAAGGCACCCAGCGATGCAATATGAAAAACAGAGACGTTTTTTGAAGAAGAGACAAGAAACAAGATACATCATGTCCTGTACACAGGACAATGACGCCTCAGTCCCCTTCAAAGCAGGCACCTTGGGACCTCACACAGTTCTCCCAATTGCTATCAGTTGCCCCATTGTATTTTCCCGAATCTCATTGATGGTCTGAAATCTCTTCCCTTTCAAAGGTGATTTTAGTTTTGGGAAAAGCTGGAAGTCACAGGGCAGGTCTGGGCTGTAAAGGGGCTGAAGCACCTTGGTAATTTGATGTTTTACAAAAAAAATTCTGCATAAGATCCTGTGATTCATGAGCAGGCACATTGTCACAATGAGGCTGTCAATCACCAGTTGCCTGTAGCTGTGGCTTTCTGAATCATCACAATAGTTTCAGCAGAGGAATGTTCAAGCTTAATGCAAAATTCGGTGCTCTACTTGCGCAATGATTTTGAATGCAATGGCCACACAGTACACATGTTCACTCAATGGCATCTACTGCCCCCCACTGGATAGTACAGTGAAATTATCATTGTTCATGCATGTGTATTTTAGTCCACTCTCCTTGGCTGCCAGGTTATATCAATGTCACATAAATTGTTCTTGTTGTATTAACAATGGTTGGACTTTCTCCAGACAGACCTCATGTACCAAAATTGCATTTCAATAAATGGAGACTAATAATATTTAAATTGTGAAACGAGTGGTAGAAAGATTAATTTCCTCAATTTATGTAGCCATACACCACAGTTTTATTTAAAATACCACCTTCCCCAATAAATTAAAGAAAATTAGCCACAGAGATGTAGTGCACAACTCAGGGAATATAATCAGTAATATTATAACTTTGCACCATAACAAATATTTATTAAATTTAGTATAGTGATCAAATGTAAGATATATAAATGCTGAATTGATACAGTATGTACCTAAAAACAATATAATCTTATATGCCAACTCTATTGTAATAAAAAATGCTCTAAAATTCAAATGGGAAATAAAATGCATAAAAATATAATAATATATGTACAGTTATAATAAAATATATAAAAGTGTTATACAAATTCATTGATTAAATGATTGTGATGTTGGCCCAGCAGCAGATATGCAGGTCAATGAGCAGGAGACAAGTTATTAATTAAAGGAAAAAATTAGCAGATAAAACTGGCACTTGAAATTAGAGGGGAAAGTGTTGATTATTCAGTAAATGATGTGATTTACAATTGCTAATAATGCAATTGCCATTTCTGATCTGTCAGCTTTTTTTTCTTTTTTTTTGGAAATAGTGATATACCACTACTCTTAATCTTGAATGCTTTTTGTTATTTTGGGAATATGTTCTCTCAAGGTCGTTCTATTCACCTAATGATGAAAATACAGTTTTAATTATACTGTATTTTTGTATTATTCTGAGTGTTTTGTACAATGGAATGCTGTAATATAGATACTTTGAACATCAACAGCCTCTATTGTCTCTTTAAACATATTTCAAATTTTTTACTTTGTTTTCTTTATTTTTAGTTTTACATTTAACTATTAGACTGTGTTAAATTGTTGTGTTAGGTACCTATATATCTCAATGTTATATAGAATATTTTTAATACTCTGTCTATTTTCTATTTAATATCTCAAAGACTGTTTTTTTTTTGTATTATTATAAAATAAACAGTTGCCTAAGGTAGAGAGAAAGCCATGAACTGAAACATCTTGATCATACTAATTATTCAAAAATTTGAATATAAAGTCTATGAAAATAGAACCTATCTTAAGTCCCCTCTACTTTTTAAAATGTAGTAAATAAATATGTGGATGAATACACCAAGTATATAACCTGTACCTAAAAATTTTCATAACATAGCAGTCAACCCAAGACCATTATAAAAATAAAACAAATCCTGAGTCCTGAGGTCTGTTAAGTATACTGGTCAAGTTGCCTTAGGGAATAACCTAGCAGGGCTCAGCATGTAAGAAATTATGGACTGAAAGTCTGACTATTAAAAGTATTGTGCACAACTTTGAAAAATTCCAGTCAAGAGCAATTAATTGACTTTTGAGAGGTTAGATTATAAATAATTTTATTATTTATTATATTAAAGCTAGCATACTGTGATGCACAGGGGAATTAAAAGGACACAAATTTTTCAGATGCAAAAATTAATCCATTCTTTATAACATGTACAAACATTAGCACAAAATGGATCTTACACAAAATATAAAGCATAAAATAAACAAATTTTTAATTTAAAACTATAAAGCAAAATATAAAGCACAAAATTTTGAAACTTCTAGAATGACATATGTTGGAATATATTTGGTGCCTTGACTAAGACAAAGATTTCTGTGAAAACTAAAGAATGATATATAAAAACAAATTGATAAATTAGTTTGCATAAAAATAACAACTGATAGTCAAATTTTAAAAAAATGAAGACAAGTAAACAGTTGAGAAAAATATCTGATAAGGAAATTATATCTGAAATATGTGAACAAATTTCAAGATATAATAATAAGGAAGCAAATAACACAATAAAATGAAGTCAAAATATTTGAACTATAATACAACTAAGTAGAATTAAAGATATAAAACAAAAACATCAAAAAATGTTCAACATCATTAGGCATTAGGAAAATGCCAGTTAATGACATGTAACTGTAGTACCAGTTAATGAAATGTTACTATAAGAATGTATAAAATTAAAGCAAACAAACAAACTATCCACAGCAAGAGTTGACGAATATGGGGAGAACAACTAGAAATCCCATATATTTCTCAAAGAACTTAAAACTTATTTAACCATTATTGAAAACAATCTGGTAGATTTTTTTATCAATTCAAATATACATTAATTCCAATATTAAATATACATTACCCTCCATTTTTTCCAGATAGTCAAGAGAATAAAAGATTATGTTTATACACAAACTTCATATAAAGGATTTTCATAGTTTTACTCATAACCACTGAAAAGTATAAACGATACAAAAGTCCCTTAACCAGGAAATGGACAAACACTACTTATCTATACTATATAAGTAATAAAAAGAAATGAGCTCCAGGTATATTCAACAAGAATGAATCTCAGATATATTAAGTGAAAATAGACAAATTCAAAAGGCTATGAAAAGATCCTTTATAACATATCCAGCAATGCTTAAATATAACTATAATTCTATGAGTAATGGGGATTTATTCCAGATATACAGGGCTGGTTCCTCATTTGAAAATCAGTCATGGTAATACACCACATCAATAGGCCAAGGAAGACAATCAAATAGTCCTATCAATGGATGCAGAGAAAACATTTACAAAATCAACACCCATTCATGATAAGTACTCTCCACAAACTTGACATAGAAAAGAGGAATCACTCTGCTTGTTAGTAAGGCCAACTGCATAGCTGCAGTAATTAAGAGAGTGTGGTATTGGCAAAGATACACACACAGTTCAGTGGAACAAAATAGAGAATCGAGAAATACATCCACCCAAATAAGTATGTCCAACTGTGTTTTGACAAACGTACAAAAGCAATTCATTTGAGGAGAGCCTTTTTATCAAATTGTGATTCAGCATTGGATACCCATAGGTTAAAACAAAATAAAACAACAAAAACAAAAAAAAATAGAAGAAAACATAACCTCTCTTACAACCTAAACCTTACACACTTTATATAAAAACTAACTCAAAATGCATAATAGGCTTAAGTGTAGAACTACAAAATTTCTAGGAAAAATAATAAGAAGAAACATTTGGCATGTAGGACTGACTAGATAAATAGTTCTTAGGTTTGAAATCAAAGGTGAAATTGAAAAAAGAAAATATTGATAAATGGGACCTCATCATATTAAAGTCAGTTGTTATTTTGAAAGGTTTTTTTTTTTAAACAAACAGACAAGCTGCATATCAGGGAGAAAGTATTTGTAAACATTGTATCTGATGAAAGTCTTTATTCTAAACTACAGAAAGAACTCTGAAAACTCAATTGTAAAAAAATCACAGCACAATGAAATAAATGTGCAAAATATCTGTACATGTATTTCAATAAGAAAAATATACAAATTGAAAATAAATCTATAACATATTCATATGATTAGCAACAAAGGAAATCAAATTATAACCATAATGGGACATTATTATATAGCTACTAGAATGACTAAAATAAAAAAAAAATAATGAAAACATAAATGCTGACAAGGATACAGAACAAAAAGAGTAAACCAAATTCATAGCTAGAAGAAGAAAATACTCAATATTAGATTGGAGATAGGCTAAATGGCCTAGAGAGAAACAACAGAAGTTGCTTTAAAAAAAGATTAATAAAACTGAAAAACTTTAGCCAAATTAACAATGAAAAAATAGAAAGATTTAAATTATTAAAGCGGAAAATGAGAGTGAGGACAATACTACACACCTTAAAGAAATGAAAATAATTAAAACAAAATACTAGAACAATTGCATATCAAATCAGATAACTAGACAAAAGAGACAAATTCTTAGGAGCATGCAAGTGACTGAAAAATGGGAAAGGTAACGCACATACAACAAGCAAAGAGATTGAATCAATAATCAAACACCTCCCACAAAAGCCCAGGAAAAGGTGGCTTCACTGGTAAATTCTGCCAAATATTTGAAAAATGAACATTCATTTTTATCAAACTATCCCAAAACAATAGAAAAGGAGGAACAACTTTCCAACTTTTTCTATGAAACCATTATCACCCTGATAACAAAACCAGACAGAATTCACAACAAAACAGATAAATATCCCATAAGAATCTACATGCAAAAATCCTGAACAATTTATGTATCCTACAGAATATTAAAAAAATTATACACATGAATATTTAACATCAATCCTTAAGAACTCATTCCAAAAACTAGAAGAATAGGGAATACCATTTAACTCATTCTATGATACTAATATTACCCTACAATGAAAGTCAGAAAAGACATCTTTAAAAACAAACAAATGAACAAAAACCCTGAAGGTTAATATCTCTTAAGAAGATAAACACAAAAGGTCCTCAATAAAATACTAGCAAAAAAAAGTCCACTGGCCCATAAAAGGATTTATTTACTATGACTGTGGAATTGATTCAATGTAACAACATTACATTAATTTAAAAAAGGGCATCATCATTTTAATAGACACAGAAAAAGCATTTGACAAAATTCGATGTCTTTTCATTTGAAACACTCAAAAAATTAGGGACAGTTGTCTTCAAATAAGCAAAGAACATCTACAAAAAAAAGACTAACTGCTAGTTAGTCTTTTAAAATATTATTTTTTAAAATATTATTTAAAGACAATAAAGGTGATCTACATAAATGGATTGGCATCTTGACTTCTTAGATAAGTAAAGTTTCACAGATGATCTACAGATTCAATCCAATCACCGAGATGCCAGCTGGCATTTTATAGAATTTGTAAGCTGATCCTGAAGTTCATGTGCAATTTCAAGGAAACCACAGTAGCCAAAACAGCCATGACAAAGAACAGAGTAGGAATATTTACTCTTTCCCATCACAAAAGTTACTAAGAGGCTAACATAGATTTCCTGCTTTAGATTCCAGCCTACTCTCCTGCCATAAAAATTAAAGACTCAGGACTGCTGTCCAGCTCTTGCCTGGGCCAGCCTGCCATGTAGACTTCAGACTTTCAGGCTCTAAAACTGTATGAGCAGGATGGAAACCGAGAGAATGTTTATGTTATAGTTTTGAGGAAGAACTTGTTCTTTTCAGGGAACCCTGTTTTTTTTTGGTAAGCCTTCAAGTGATTGGATGAGGCTCATCCACAATATCAAGGGTCATTTCCTTCAGCCAAAACCAACTGATTGTAGATATTAATCATAAAATACTTTCACAGAAACAGCTAAAATAGTATTTCAATGAACTGACCAACATAGGTTAGCCAGGTTTACACATAAAATTAACAATCACAACTTAAATGCATTTACCAAATTGATACATCCATTGAAAAATGTTTAGATTATTGTGCTTTTTCATTAACACAAACCAAATTATTTTTCCCCCTCTTCACCTTTGACTATTTTACAATGCCTGAATCTGATTGGCTTGTTCCAGAAAGTTATATCCAAACTGTGGCCCATGAGTCACAGGCCACGGGCAGCTCAGGATGGCTATGAATGTGGCCCAACATAAAATTATAAATGTGCTTAAAACATTTGGAGATTTTTTTGTGTGATTACATGTTGCAATGCATTTAATATGTGTCCCAAGACAACCCTTCTCCTTCCAGTGTGGCCCAGAGATGCCAAAAGGTTGGATGCTCCTGGTTACAAGATAAATAGAAGACACAATTCAGGAAGAAGGAAATATTATGGGAGATATTAATATTTTATTAAATATGATTACTTCCTTTTTAAATCAGTTTGTAAGAAACAATGTTTGTGGTAAGAAAAGGGAGATGAGTGGAATGCAGGACTAGAAGAGAGCATGTTGCTGAAATAGGAAAAGAAAAATTACTTATATTAACCCTAAGAAATAATTGAAGGGAATGTTTTGGAGTCCTAACAAAAATAATTATAATAAAATCTACTTTTTATTTGTAGTTTTTATTAAATTTATTAGGGTGACATTGGTTCATAGGGTCATGTAGGTTTCAGGTGTACATTTGTACGATACATGATCAGTGTATTGCATGATGTGCCCACCACCCAAAGTCAAATCACCTATATAAATGCCCCCCTTTACCCCTTAATACCCCCCAACCCATTCCCTCTGCTACCAGCATGTTGTGATCTGTCTGTTTCCACGAGTGTTTTTACATCGCACATATGAGGGAAGGCATATGGTTCTTAGCTTTTTCTGACTCACTTATTTTGCTTAGCGTAGTAAAACTACTTTCTACTGTTAAGAGTGTTTGTTTATATTTCTATACTTTTAAACAATGATTGATTATTGTTTTTCTCTCTAAAGAAATTTATATATAAAGCTGCACTGCATATAAATAATCTAAAATCATTGTTTCTATTAAATATATTGACTTTATATTTTCTCATTTGCATGCAAATATATTTACTTTTTACAGTTGGGAAAATAATAATTTCTCATTGGTTAATTATGCCACCAAGGAAGAAAAATTTCAGGGCTAAAACAGGACAATAATTTAAGGCTAAAATAAAAGTATAAAAATAAAAGAAGATTATTTAAAATTTGGATTAATATGTTCACCTGAAAACCCTTTTATTGATACCTAAGGAAGCCAAGAAAAAAATCCCATGTGATTTACTTATGTCAATTTTTTTCTTATGACTATTCTTACATATGAGATCAATAATACATAAAATAGCCTACATTCTGTAACCTAAATTGAACAAGGAAAGAAACTGCTTGGTTTTTTAAAGTCAGCCTTATGTATACCCAATTTCTAATGAAAGTCAACTAGTTATTAATTATTGCTCTTTTAACTGGATTAGTTGAATAACTGTGTGGTAATTGACCCACAGAACCCGCTTTCACTGTTCAAACCTGCAGACAATCCTTATGACTAAAAGTAGTGAGCTGATCTGGAAACAAAGATGGTAGTGATTTTTTTATGTGTAATCCTGACATGCTAGTTTTATAAAAATGTAATTTTAAATATTATATTCTTAATTGCCTTCCCACACTTGTACAATCTTGTTTTGGATGCTCCCAGAAAATTTAGGGTAAATGGGAATTACTATTCAGGTACCATTTTTATAAACAGTGTATACTTAGTAGAAAGAAGTTAAGACACAAGAAGGAGCCTTGCAGTGTGAAGGTAGACAATGCTGAGCAAGTCACATCTTCCAGCTTCAGTGTTCACAGTGATTAAAGAAACTGGTGGGTTTGATTAGTAATTCCCAAAACCAGTTTCCTGGAGATGTTTAAAATGACTTTAAATGGCATATGCAGGAAGTTTGAAATTTCTTACATCTATATTTTAAAGTAAATTAGAATTCTTTTTCATATGTAGATGTTATATTATAGATACTAAGAGGAAAATTAGCTTTAATTAACTGTCTATATAAAAATCAATGGTGTTGCTGAAAATAATATTGGTCTAATCTGAATTCAAATGACTAAGGGATTTTCTTGGTAGTGATCTTACATTTCAAATATTTCTTTAGGTGCCCCACATGTGAATCATAAACTGAATATTACTCTTCAATTTCAAGAAAAAGAGAAGGTGATCTTGCTAGGTAAGTGTGGACATCTGTGACTAAATGAGATGTAGGTAAATCTATATGAAAGCATGCAAAGAAATTGCAATACACTAGAACTTCTATAGTGATTTAAACCATCATTCTCTTTAGTAAGTCAAAATATATACTTGCAAAGGTCAAGTCTTTAGAAAATATATAACATACAGTGTACACAGCAGTATTTTATCTATTTCACTCAGTTTGATGATGTGTTATACTATCAATTAAGGAATTATTTAGTTTGATACTCATTTATAAACTTCACTGAATCCAAAATTATTTTTTCACTAGTAAATGAAAACATAAGGTAAATGAGTATTTATTTTAAGCATTTTCTACCATCAATAAATCCACAAACCTATCCTCAGGTATCAGGAAACTATTTTGCCTGGAAATTTCCTTAATTCATAGCATAGGAGTCAGACACTTTTTCTGTAAAAGGTCAGATAGCAAATATTTTAGTTTATGGGCCTTTCAGTGTGTACAGTAAGTCCTCAACTCTCTCATTATGGTATAAAAGCAGCCATAAAATTATATAAGCAATGGGTGCGGCTGTTTTCCAAGAAAACTTTATTTACAAAAAGAGGTCTAGGGCCACATTTGCACTTTTGCCTGGACTTGGCCTATCAGTTGTAGCTTTCTGAACAACTTTAAGGCAAAAGGGCATGAATATTGAAAACTATTTCTGTAGATACTGCATTAGCTAGTCTCTATACAAAATCAATGTTAATCAGTAAATATAAATCTATTATTTTCCAAATTTTGTTCAATTTTTGTGTCACTATATCTTTACTGATCCCTAAAAGATGCAACAAATTTTATTCTAATTATTTAAGTTTCATGAAAAATCAAAATATTTTCAATTTTTTTAAGTTTTATTTAGCTATTGAAACTTTCAGGGAGAATAAGGAGAGAAAATTGCAACGAACAAAATATGTGGAGATATATATATTAAAGTGTAATACTAGTTTTAGCCATTCTTTGACATTCAAATGATTGGAGCCTGGGTTTATTATCTTCAAGGATAAAAGCAGTGCTTGAGAAATTGTCTCTACGAGAAACTTGATTTTGAAAAAAGTGAGCTGTAACCAATGTTGGGCTTAATTATCAGCCTGCCATACACACAATTATATAAGAACCTACATTAGCATATTCCCTTCCTAATGATGCGTTTTCTTATTTAAAAATATCACAAGACTCTCAGATCTAGGTTTCTTACACTTTAACACCATAAGGAATATGAATCAATATATCCTACCTGCAAATCGAAGAGAAAAAAAATTGGTTAGCTGCATAATTGATGTGATCACTGGTTAAGAGAGTGAAAAATCACACCAAAGTGAAAGACTTTTCACTTCAACACTTCAGGAGAATAAAAGCCAAAGAGATTGAAATCTGCTGTAGCCAAAAATGCGCCTCAGAATTGAGGGCACCTTCTGGAGGAATTTTGTGACAGGTTAGGCTCTATATTTTTAAAAACAGTCCTCTTGTTCGTACAGCTTTAAAACGTTGTATAAAACAGTATTGCAAGAGCAACAGTAATTCTTCTTCGACCTGTATTTACAAGCATATCCCTATGGCCTGAGGAAGACACTACAAATGGATTTCCCTTAGAAAACTGAGTTTGTAACTGCTGGGAAGAAATGGCGAGGTCTGCAGCTGAATCATTTTCAGTGATGTTGGTGGGATGTGGAAACATGATCTGACCCAGAAGAGAATGAGAGGGCCTGTGTCCTGACTTGGGGCACACAAAAAGGGAAAATGTCAAGACCCAAAGTTGCAACACAGATTTCAAATTAAATGTGTTTACCAGCCATGTACACTGCTAGGGATACAAAGGTGAGTAAGCCATGGACCATCCCCTTAGAGAACTGACTAAAGTATTTTGATCATCGCAGTCATAAATATAAAGCAGAGCAAGCATGCATAAAAAAGGAAAGTTTTTGTTGTATGGGTAGGAGAAAAGAGGTATTATATCTGTAATCTGGGCACTTGCACAATTAATACATTTTGAAACGGGGTGATATGGGGTTCATCATGTAGTTTACACAGTGACACCCAGAGCACAGTGCTATGTATGGGCAGCAGTTTTACATAATGAGAGGGGAAAAGGGGGTGAGAGAGAGAGAGAGAGATCTGTAATCATGGAACAAAGAAGCACTCCTCCATGGGAGCAAGGGGCAGAACAAAACAGCAAAACAAACACCTCTTGAAAGGACTGACTATTTTTGAAGACTATAGACTGATCATTTTGTAGACTGTACCTTACTTTGGCTTAATTTCATGTTTCCTTATCATTGGATTCTGGTGATCCATTTTACCTAGAATATCACAAGAGTGCTACTGTGTCCTTCTCAGTGCATGACATTAAAGAGACACTTGATGTATCCTTATTGGTGATGTGAACTTTTATTGCTTGGTTAAGCAGTGTCTCTGAAGGTTTTGCCTTACCAAGTTGCTGTTTTCACCAAAATCTCATTTTCTCATTTTGACAAAATGCCACAATAACTTGGGGTTTCGCAAATATTTTATTTTTCGTCATATATTTTTAGAATAAACTATTTTTAATTGTCATTCAAGTACAGTCATCTCCATTTTCTCATCTCCACTCTCCCCTGCCCCACCCATCCCCCCCCCCACCCTCAATCTTACCTCCTTTTGGCTTTGTCCATGGGTCCTTTATACAGTTCCTTGATGACCTTTCCCTTTATTTCCTCCATTATCCTCCTCCCCTCTGGTTACTGTCAGTTTGTTCTTTATTTCAATGTCTCTGGTTATATTTTCCTTGCTCACTTGTCTTGTTGATTAGGTTCCTCTTAAAAGTAATTTCATATGGTATTTGTCTTTCAGTGCCAGGCATATTTCACTTAACATAAACAACTAAGTTTTGTATCCATTGATAAATTTTGTCCAAATCTTTTATAACTACTCCAGGTACCAAATTGTGATGTTCTATTTCTATCAATGATTCTAGGTTTTTAGGCTATAATTATATTATAAGGTGACACATTTTTTCTACTATTAACTTATTATTTAAACATGGACTAATGGGTTTGCATTCTATTTATAGGTTATAGTCTACTGCTGTTATTATTTGTATAACTACTTGTCTCCACTACAATGATGATGAGAATAGGTCAGGCTGACTCCTGTTTTCACACGTGTTCACCATTCTTGATCACTTCATTACTGGCCTATATACTCTTAGAAAATGTCACAATCACAAAATGTAAAAGAGAAAAAAGTACCAAAGGGCCATTCCAGACTAAAAATATGTAACAACTGACTGCTTAGTGCAGTACATGTTTAGGGATCAAGCTACAGACCAGATATTCTTTGACTGAAAAATAAATTTGTAAATAATTGGTAAAATTTGAATAGCTGTAGAAAAATTAATAAGTTTGTGTGTGTGTATTCCTTGGATTTTAAAATCTCTCTCTGCATAGTAACATAATGTTTTTGTATTTAGGGTATACATGTTGACACATTTAGAGGTAAGGAAACACCATGTCTGCGATTCACTCTCAAATATTTCAGCGTTCTAGAAACAGACACAGAGAGAGACAATAAACAATGTGGGAAACAACATTTAGTAATACTTTATGAAGAATACATGGAGAGACTTTTCACTGTTTTTCATTTTTAATTTGTGTGAAATTATGTCAAAATAAAACATTATTATTTATTTTAAATAAAAGTTTGAAGATATGGACTCTAGGCCATGCCCTTACATGCACCATTACATACACATTCATACACACATAGAGTTCACTCAGAGTAAGAGGTCACACTGCTTGAAGATTGTTGGGAACTGTCCTGCCTGGTTTCAAGAGCTATAATCCCCCCATGGCTAAGGCTGAGTGAGTGACATTTGGACAATAAGCCACTAAGGACACAGAGCTTATCTCCCTGGCAGGGGTGCTGCTCTGCTCCTTTTACTTCATCCATAATTGGCCCCCCATGCTTGATAGGTTAGCCAATGACAGGTAAGAGTCCTCAAGGGGACCAATCTAAGACAGGCACAATGACATGGAGGCCCCAATAAAGAACTTGGGGGGCTACAGCAAAAGGGGGTGATGGACCCTCAGCTTTGACATAGCCCGAGTCCTCATTCTGTCTGTAAGAAGCCCCCTAGTCTCTTGGCTGCTTTACTCCCCCTGCCTGACATAAGCCTGAAACAATGCCTAAAGCCTGAAATAATGCTGGTGGTGGGTGCCACACTGTGCTGGAAAAGGCGGGTTCCCTAAGGCGATCAGGCCTAAGAAAGAATATGTAAAATTCTGCAAAACCTAATTGGTTTAGAATGCTCTCAATTAAATAAGGGTCCAAGCAATAAGTGGGCTTGTTCCTCAAAGTTTTATAGCTCCTTAGTTATCTGACCCTGGCTCAAAATAGGCCCTCAGAGTTCTTTGTAGATTATCTGTTGTTTGATCCTTATTGCCTGACAATGATTAATGAGCCTGTATTCCTGTGCAAAACAAACCCAATAAAACCCATTGAGGAAAAGGTTCTTGGCCCTTCTCCTTTGAGAGACTGGCTACCTTTCCTCCCCAAGCAGATCATGTCTTGGTAGATTTATTCTCATCCATGGTGGTTAGGGGGGCCCTGCAGGTAGAGAGCCCCCCCTACAGAAAATCAAAAGGATTTTTGCTCAATTATGAGTTTGTAGCATTTTATCTAACCACAGATGCAAGAAATATGATTTTCAATGTTTAGAAAGTGAAAAGTCAAACATATAGGTAGACACAGAGCATGGATACCACTTAATCTCAGTCAGAGAACCAAAGTTAAATTGTCAATTGTTAGCCCATTTAGAAAAATGTTTAATTTTAAACCTGGTTATACATTGTACATTTTACTCTAAAGACATCATAACATGGGATATAAGAATTTCTTGCTCATGGGTAGTATGTAAGAAGTTTGCAAATGCTATGAATTTAGATGCAATATATTTTTGTGTACACGTGCTTTACACATTTAATTTCACCCTTGGGTAGAACATCTATAGTTTTTTTTATTAGATTCTCACATGGGACTATGATGAAATGTGTATTGTATGGTCATTCATATTTTTACCATGATTAATTCCTCACAGTACTCTCTGAAGTATATCAATTTTAAAGCAGATTGCATAAGACCATAAGAATAGAATGACTAAGATCGTTTTTCTTATCAAAGAGTTAATAATCAGCAAAATGTGTATACAACTATCAGATAGTATCAAATTCGAGGTGCTCCAAACATAAAAGCCTCTGAATTTTATAATTTAAGTATTATGCTTCAACATCAGCATAACTAAAATACATATAAGCTTCTTTTTAACTGCTCCAGGGTCCTAGAATGACACATAAAATTGCCCTGAAACATAGGCTAGTTCTGGTAACACTGTTAGGTAATTCATTGCAGTGGAATAAACACTGATATTGTTAAACGGATCCTAAGATAAATATATAAATTGATTTTATGTTTTCAGTGGGAAAAAATGACCCGTGTCTTAAATCCTAAAAATAATGCAATAACAACCTGGGAAGGAAATGAAAAGTTGAGTTTCAACATAAGCAGGAGATGCTATACCACTATCTGGAAAAAGAACCACAGAATGGAGATGATGCCGAATAACATCCTAGAAAGATGCTGAAAGAGGCTGATTTCAAAAACAATTCTCAGACTAAGCCAAAGAGAACATTTCTCCAAAGCTGGGGCACACACTAAGAAAGACAACAAACAAAAATCCTTTAAGACAAGAGCAAAGACGTGTGATGATGGCAGCTTTGGTGGACTCTCCTTTCATAGAATATAGTATAATTGTTGATAGTTTAGGTGAATGAGAGAATACAAAAATTCATGCAAGTCTGTTATTTAAGGAATTTTTAAATTGGAAATATCTCTGAAGTTGGCAAACTCGGTTGGTTTTGGAAAATCAAGGGCTAAAATAAATCATTCAAACACACAAACTCTTTTGCCTTGGACACATTCCTCTCCACACGTCTACACATATTCTCATATTATTAAACAATTTTGATAGTTAAAATATACCCTGCACAAGACATAAAAAAATCTATAAGAACATACGAGGAATAAATAGAAATCAAAAGTGACAGATGAAGAACCTTTCTAAAATATGTGTGTGCAGACAAAAGATCAAATGGGATCTATAAAAGCTCAAGTAAGAACTGCCAAAATATCTGAAGGAGAAGTTGCTGATTAGCAGAACTCAAGAAGAAATACAAGATAAAATTAAATGACTGAATTCTAAATAATGAAAAAGAAAAATAGTTTATAAAGTATTAAAGTTATAAAATACTGCCTTAAAAAAAAGCTAAAAATGAGTATGCTTGGGTATGCTATGAGCCTGTTCATAGCAATTTTATTCACATAAACAAAAATTAAGAACTATCAAGTGCCCCCCAAATAGTCAAACAAATACAATGTGTTACACCCACACCCTATTTTTACTCTACAATAATACAAAGGATAGACTACAACAATATGGATACATTTGAAAGGTAGTACATGTGCTGAATGAAGGAAGTCAGTTGTACAATAGAACATATTTTGATACCCACTTTCATGAGAAGAAATGCATACAAAGTAAACTACCCTATGGTATTAAAGGTGAAAATAATGGGTACCTTTGGTAGGTATTGTCTGAGAAGGATCATAAAGAAATTGTCAGGGGGGTCATAAATATTCTAAATCTTGATGTGGACAGTGAATATGTGTTATTTATAGGCAAAAAAAACTGAACAGACAACAAAATTATCACACCTTATGCACTCACTCTACCTCAGTATCTTAATCTTAAAAATGTAGTTTTGTGTGCTGTGCACAATACAAATGATGGTTAAGGAGTGTCATTCATGGTCAAAACTGATTTTTGATCTTTCAGGCCCAAGCACAGGGAATTACAAAGGCTTTACCTTGGGATAGGGCCCCACGTGAGATAGTGCGTGCACCCAAGACTTCATGCACAGCCAATGCACCTCAGTCTCTGCAGGGAGATGCAGTCGAGGTAGGAACTTGTGCGTATGTGGGGGGAGGTGCCAAATTAGAGATCCAACAGCGGGGCTCCGACAAGCCAGAGCAGCAAGTTCCTGACTACTACCTACATTTCTACAGTGATGAGACCAAACATCATCAGAGATGCCAAACACAGAGTTATACCCAATGACTATTATCTCTAAGCATATCGCTGGTGCGATGGACAGTCTGCAGTAAGGTATTGAGACTCAGGCTTTTAATGACAAATAATGTAGAGCCCTTCAGGATCACTTTGTTCGATGACCTGAAGAGACCTTAGAAACTTGGCTAATTTATCTCCCCAATGAAGGACAGGATCTTTTAAACTTAATAAAGAAGAGCGGCGCCTCGTGGAGCCTGTCATTACAGGCCTCAAGTGTGGTCAGAGTGTCATGATGGTGTCCACTTTGTCTAAAGAGGAGAAAAAACAGGGGAAGTTGAGAAGATACAAAGGAGAGACAGTGAATGGATTTATGATATTATTACTCGACTTTTAATATTTATGATATTATTAGTCAATGTAAACTTGTTTTTTATTTGCCCACATTTGTAATTACTTTTAAAGTTTCAGGTTATTTTAGAGTCCCCTTCTTTTCTCCTTCATGTTTTGGTGAGTAGCTCTATCAATCTGGATCTATATTTGTGCATAAACATTTGGGAGAATTATTTTTTCCCCATCTGTACTCATGGGTTAACAGACAACTTCTTGGATCGTATCTTAGAGGATTAATTGTTTTTATAGAGGAAAGCAATCTTTCAGGGAAATGGATTTTATAATTAAGTGGTTTACTAGCTTGTAAAGAAATTCCCCAGTCTCTCTGTCATTTTGTATTATTACGGAGAGTGGACCTCAATCATTGTCATTCTAAGTCTATGGCTGTCATGCTACTCTTCCAGGTTAAACTCTTCTCACTACTCCCCTTCTGCGGGATTTATTCTCTGTAGTTGTGCTCGAGAATATAGATACAGAATGTGTGCATAGCCACAAAGAAAATACAGTCTTCCAATGACCTTTGTCTTCACCCATTCTTTCTACCTCTTAGCTTTACCCTGGGCCTGTTTGGTATAAAGTACTCTTGGAGCTTACCAGTTAACTGGTCACTATTCTATACATCTAAAGCTATAAAAAGTGAATTTTTAACCTGCATCATGAATTAATCAATGGAAAGTCCAGGAAAAGCGTTATCAAATTTGACATAATAATCTAATATTGAAGTTTAATATTTCAGATGCATTCAATAAATATTATTTTTTCAAAGCATATATGTATGTAGTTTCTATACATATGCATGCAGACACATTTGCTCACAAAATCATTAGTTATTTACGGCATTGTTGACACATCAACACTTAAATTGTTCTATTCTTAACTATATGCTTCCATCTGGAAACACAATGTTCAGTTTGCTTTGTGTTTATGCATTTTATTAAATTGCAATTAATATTTTAAACTCTCTTATTTATATATGTATCTGGCACTTATGCTGCCCAAATTGGGACATACATTATTGACTAGGTTGGACTTGAATTTTTATTCACTCTTTAAGTTAATAATTTTTAAAACCATGGTATCACTACCATATAATGAATATTATACAAAGAATCAGTATGCTTACAATTTTAATTTCAAAGCCAATACTGAAATCTTTGTAATATTTATAACTATAGAAAAAAAGTAATGGAATTGTTCCCTCTTGGATATGTTCCAAGACCCCCAGTGGATGCCTACAACTAAGGATTGTACAGAACCCTGTATGTACTATGTTCTTGCAATACATGCTATGTATTTCATTTAAAGGAAGCACTAAATGGCTTCTCCTTGGCATATCTGAATCGCTGGTATCAGTATTGTTGCACTTTGGGGCAATAATTAAGTAAAATAAGGGTTACTTGAATACAAGTATATACTAGGATACTGGAAAGGTCTACCTAATAACCCAGATGTCTTCTAAGGGACTAACAGGTGGAAAGCATATAACTGGTGTACATACTGAAGAAATAAATGATTCACATCTAGGAGGACAGAGAGAGCCAGCATGAGATTTCATCACATCCCTCAGAATGATGTACAATTTAAAATTTATGGATTATTTGTGGAATATTCTATTTAATTTTTTGGGACCAAAGTTGACCATGGATAACTGAAACCATAGAAGATGAAAAGCAGAAATCAACACATTGGATAAAGGGGGACTACAGAACTGTAAAAGATCACACAAAGTAGTATGTTCAATTACATACATACTTTTAGATAAAAACCATTACACATAGCTTTCCAAAAATTATGAGTAAATGAACATACATTTTCTTATAAGAATCAATTGCAGCCTGCTTATAAAAAATATACAATGAAACTGTTACTTGAATTACCAAGAGAAAATTAAATTGGGGTGAACCTGAAAAGAACTAAATCCTCATTTTATTTTGATGATTACAAAGCTAATTATTATACTTTCATGAAAATTGGGTTTCAAAATTTTGTCATCCTGAATTTAAATTAGTATCTTTGATTTTCTATTTTTCTATTGCTTTACTTGTCCTGAACTAACACCACTGAATTTCTGTAATTTATTCTATTACTTTTTCAAAAGTTTCCTTTGTTTGGGATAATTTCCCTAGCACAAAGGGGGAAAATCCCTCTCAGACCAGAGAAGTGTGCCAGAACGCGTGAGTGACAGTGATTCCTCTCTAGGCCCAGGAAACACAAACCAGCCAGTGATCATTCATCTGTGCCTGCTTTCTATTTTCTCTTGATTTAGGATGGGGCTTTAATACCTCCTTTTTCATAGTGTTTAATCTGATTAAACCATACTGGCTTCCTTAGAATTTTTTTTAATTCCTAAGGTCAACTTTATTTAACAAATTAAACTGGGATTATGGTGCATTGAATTGTAAAATTGAAGTAATTGAAAGTCCTCAATAAATTCTTTCTTTTTATTTAAGTAGCACCTCAAACTTTTCATCTACCAAGAGATGAAGGGTTATTCTCCTTATTTTGTACTTAAGGGATATATGCAAATTTATTGTCTTAAATCTTTCATTGGACACTGCATGCATGCATGCATAAAATGTATTGAGAATTCAAATACCTTTCTTTATCTTGTCCTTCCTCCCATAAAACTTCACCATAACAATACATGCAAGAATGATGAACTGAACAACAATGTGATTTACTTGACTTTTTTAGTATTTACCTCCTTATATTTAAACAGCATACTGTGTTGCTGCTCCTTGATGTTTTGTTTATTTTGTTTTCTTTCTCTTTTTAGTTATGTAATCTTCAATTTACTCCCCACAATGTATACAGATAATATTCTCATCTTTCATCACTCTCACCAATACCACACGCATTATTATGGCTAAGTAAATGCCAATTACCCTCCAGCCGTGGAGCATACTGTGAGTCATTTTTATATCTGAAATTTTTTTCTGAATTAATAATTGCTTCATTCATTGGCTTGCTTGGTTTTCTGTGTCCTCATTATTATTCCAGTTCCAAACTGTTCACAAGTTGTGGCTACCTCTTCTCAGTGTAAGAGGACACATCAAACGATTCATAGTTCTTTTCTAGGTAAAGTGCTTTGTCTGAAATAGAATAAAAGTAAAGTATCTTATATCCGTATAATAGAATATTTTCAGTCATTAAAAACAATGAAGTATTATATGCTACAACATGGATAAATCTTGACAACATTACACCAAGAAAAAGAAGCCAGACATATCAATGATTTCATTTATATAAATTAGGCAGATGGGGCAAATCCATAGAAACAGAGTGGAGTAGTGGCTTCCACAGGCTCGGAAAAGTGGGAGGAATAGATAGTAACTTTCAATTGCCCATGAAGTTTCTTTTAGCTGTGATTAAAAAATTGTTCTACAGTGCATTTTTCTGATGGTCGTGAAGCACTGTGAATATACTAAGAAACACTGAATTTTGCACTGCAGATGAATGAATTTGTGGTTGCTTATATATAATATATACTTTATATATATTTATAATTATATATTATATATTATGTATGTATTATATAGTATAATATATAGTTATAATATATTATATAATTATACACAATATGCTATATATTTATTATATATTATATATAATTACATACTTATATTTTATATATTATCTATAATTATATATAATATATATTTTATATAATTTAAAAAAGAAAAAGAGGGAAGAACAGTCACATGGGCTTCCGGTAAAGGCTCATATCAGCGGGAAGTACAGGAGAGACGGCAGCTGGCATTCTTCCTCCACCTAAACTCATAGAACAATTTCAGGGAACACTTACGGCTTTTCAACAGGTAACTAAGTTATTTTGGAGCTAGGACACAGTAAAGAAAAATAATTCTCAATATATTTCTGCTGTGTTTCAATTCTACAGTTGTTCATTGACTGCCTGTTTACAGGTTTAACACTGCCTTACACTCTATGAGATTTCCCACAGGGAATTTAGTTTTGGCTTCAGTGAGTTTAAGTCCAATTAAGCAAGATAGCACTGACTGACACATACTGAAACACTAAAAGAGAATACAAAAATAAATGGCAATGAGAATGGTATCTCAAAATAGTAGGCATGGACAAGCCTATTCTACAGCCTCCTTTGTTCCTTCATTCCTAGAATATCTTATCTCTATTAAATGTGAACACTATTTTTATAATAGTTCTTCTAACTAGGGATGTTAGCTGTGTTTTCGAAACACTGCTGTGTTTTCCTAATAATGTAGTGCTTTTCTTCAAACCATTCGATATGTTCCCACATTCTGTCGTTTTCTTAATGATCTTCTCCACACCAGTAAACTTATCCCAAGGATGTCAATACTCTTCTCTTGATATTGACACCTTTATTAATTTGTTAAATGTATTGTTTCACTACTCAGTATATTTCCTTAACTTTGGATTTTATCTTTTTATCTAATTGATTTTTTAGCATTGTATATATGATTTTTCAATTTATTTTCTCATCTACATAGTTTCTAAGTAAGCTGTATATTTGTGAAATTTCTTCTGTGTATTTTGAGTATATTCATTCCTTAGGAATATACACAAATGCACACATACACATGCCTACATATACAGATATTATGTTTTTTATTTTTTCTTTTTTTTATAATCTTAAATGTTACTTCTCTCACAGTATTTATGTTTTAAGAAAAGGTGTCTCTGAATCTTCTCAGTTTTCAGGTGCGATATGAATAATTTTTTTAAAGATTTAATTTATTTATTTTTAGACAGAGGGGAAGGGAGGGAGAAAGAAAGGGAGAGAAACGTCAATGGTGGTTGTATCTCATGTGACCCCTACTGGCCACGTGGCCGGTAACCCAGGCAGGTGCCCTGAATGGGAATTGAACGGGTGACCCTTTGTTTCTCGGACCAGAGGTCAATCCATTGAACCACACTAGCCAGGGAAATTTTGTTTTAGTTTCTAGTCATTTCCTGCAAAATTTGCCTGTCTTTGTTCCAAAATTTATTTTGAAGGTGATGTTAAGCTTAAGCTATCAGCAGTAGCATTCAATATACAAAGACACAGCTTATTTTACTGCATACACTTGCTTTTATTTGCATTTAGTTGCATTTTCTAAAAGTAAGTGTAGGTGGGGATGCTTAGATATTTTTCCCCATGTGCCTTTCCTCAGAGATTGTAGCACTAGTCTGTGTTTTTATCATTAACACTTACTGCTATATTAATACAATTTTAATACATAAAATTATTTATTTCAATTTTAAGAAGAGAATTTGTGACCTGTCTTCCATCATCATTTTCCCAATACCACATTTTCCTTGTTATTTTACTATATTTTTAAATTACATATTTCATTATACAGATGATTCCTGACTCACAATGGCTCAACATATTTTTTTTTTTTACTTTACAATTGTGCAAAACTAATAAGCATTCTGTGGAAACAGTACTTCAAATTTTGAATTTTGATCTTTGATTTTTTTCTAATTATAGGCTGATGTAAGTGTATGGAGCATAATTAGAGTAGTCTAAGCTAAACTGTGATTTTGATAGGTTAGATGTATTAAATACTTTGACATACAATATTTTCAAATTATGATGGATTTATTGGGACTGTTTGTTAAGGAGAAATCAGTAGTTGAAATTAACCCCAAATGAAACATATTAAGATAAAAGTGTTTTTGACAGGACTTAAAAGAACCAAACATCAAAATTGAATTATACAAGAAAAGTCACCTATTCAACATTTTTGTCCTTCAACTGATTGCTACAACATCTTAAAAACTTCCTTTACAAGTGGTCAGTAAGTCTATTTGTAGACTCTGGCCATAGCAAGGTCAATGACAGTGTCTTCTGAGGTAGCAGGTTAATACTTTTAGAAGCTCTACTGAGAATCATTTTTGTACATTGAATTAACATTAGATTTCCTCTCCTACATGTACATCTCAGATCTCTCTGTGAACACATAGGTTGATTCTTCTCATGCAAAAAATAAAATAAAATCTGAAAACATTTTAAAATTACTTGCCATGATCATATTAAGTTATGTTTAAAGATTCCAAATTCTTCTTGCCATTCATATGGATTTGTTTTGCCCTGTAAGCATTTCATAATAACACAAAGACAATTAGTCATACCATATTGCACTGCTTGACAAAACAACACAGAAAGAAGTGAATCTCCTTGTATATGCTACCACACAATTACAGGGAAAAAATATCCGTATTTCAGAGAGAGAAATCAAGCTGTGATAATTGTAAGGAAATCAAAATATAGTTCCAAAATTTCTCATAGTTATTCTTTCATTAATTACACTTACTGCTATAGGTAACATCTCATATACAGCAAATAAAATTTTATGCCAACAAAATTATAACATATTCTAATGTTAGATATGTTAAAGTGTTACAAAATGTGCAAATAAGAGATGGTAAAATGTGGTACCTCACATTTTAAAATGTAATAAACATCAGCATTTTCACTTTTTCTGTGATGTGCTTGCTTAACTATTGTGCTAAGCAGGTGCTGAATCTATTTTCTGAATAATTTCATACTGTCAAGGAAATATAAGTATTCCTTGAGTACACAAGTTTCAAAAGGAGGAAATGATTAATTCACACTGAGGTGGGCAGGTAAGTATAAAAGGTTTTAAAAATAGAAAAATACTTAACTTGAGAGATAATAATAGAGTGTTTTCAAAGGCTGAGGGAATTTGAGCAAAGTCAGGGAGATGGGAACAGATTGATGAACTAGAAGAATGCAGTTTACTTAGGATTCCTGCTGCATAAACTCAAAATGGGATAGAGAGAGAAGGTTGTCTAACAATAGACTGAATGGTGAATTCCCCAAGTGACCAGGAAGACAAAATTTAAAGATCCACAGATCTTATAGTATTTATCTCAAAAATACTTAGGCTAAAAAAGAAAGCATCCGTCTAATTAATGCCATTTCTATCTGTACTACTTTTCAAACATGTGTACAGGTAATATTATAGAAATCATTTTCCTAGCAAATAGCTAGAATAAATTTCTCTTTTGGATTAGCAATTATGGTAAACACTAATAACTGACCACTTAAATTAATGTAATCTCTGAGTCTCAGTTGAAATAACTTTTTGCTCTTTGGTTCCATAGACAGACTAATTTATATAAATGACTTTATTAGTGCAAAAATGTATAACAAATTAATAACAACTCCTTATTGATGGGATATAATGCTTTATTTGTCTTACTAGTCAAAAATATTTTCTAAATGCATTTAATACAATAGAGTTCTATCATTATCGGTGAATAATAAAATCTCTCTAAAAACAAGAAAAAATTAGTTTCTATGGAAAGATTATATCTAGATTTGAGAATCCACACTTTTGATTCTGAAAGGGCAACACAGTATAAATATTATAATTGGAAGGGGAGAAATAAAGAAGTAAGCTCAAGTCTTAGTTACCATCTAGCAGTTAAGTAATTGTGGCATCTTGAACAAGGTGTAATATCTAGAGCTAATTAAGACACTGTCTAACAGTTATGTTCCCTTCAAGACACTGGAAATTCAAACAGGATAATTAAGGAGATCATAAAGTTATTTTTACAGAGGTTTAGACAGTATTTAGGAATATCAAAGGAATAATGCAATATTCTGGGTCTAGTAAAAAAAGGAACCGTATACTCTCTTAATCCTGAAGAGTCAAGGTGAGGGATCAATTGTCCAAATCCTCAGAGAATGGAGAATAGCCCAACACAGACAACCAACAGTGCTGTGCCTTTGAGGAATCTAACAAAACATGTTCAAGTTCACACTCCTCCGGCACTCAAGGCTCCTGCTGAGGATGTCCTCGTGGCTGTATACGGCCAGATGTTGATGTTTGGAGAAGTCATAGGGGTTGTCCCTATAATTCAGATTCCTAAAGCACATGGGAATGTACAGAAGGTTAGGGAATGTCTCCAGATGGGCAAACCAAGATTTCCAGGTGAGAGTGCTCCTTTCTCCTTTCTCCCATGAGCATCTGCACTTGTCTTTTACCCAGGTATAAAAACTTGCACCCTGAGTGCTGGTAATATGTTACTTCTTTCGCATCACGTCCAAATAGAATAATGTCTAAAGTACAAAGAACCAGAAAGATGTTGGAGGGGTATCGCAATGATTTAAGCACACCTTAAACTAATTATGACAGGGAACAAGACAGCTGTGGTAGCTCATTGGCAAATCAGTGAAGGTAGAGGAAATCCAAAACTATATTATTTTATTCTGTGGGGACAAATACAGAGATTTTCATTTGGTTCTTATGTAGAAGAAACTGGAGTGGTTTTGCCAGTTATTAAGTATGTTGATTCCTGGAAAAGAAAAAATAACCATGGACTGAATCTCTGGTCCCATTGTACCCACTGCAAGAAAGAATCAAACCAAGACTCCATCAATTATCCAAAAAAAAAAAAAAAAGCAATCTTCATTCTGTGCAAACTGTGGTCAACTGCAAAAGTCCAGATATTAGTGACAATTCAAAAAAAAAAAGTACCATAAACCTCAAAAAATATTTGGACACTTTCCTTATTTTTATTTTGCTGCATATCTGTGATTCTGTTAAATATCTAGTATTTCTTCTGTGAAAATTTGAGAGGAAGATTCATGTTAGACACATGTGATTTTGCTGAGAACTTCTTCAAAATACCCAGGCTTTTCCCTCAGTTGAGGGCCAGTGAGTCTGTGACCTGTCAAGTTCCGGCACCTAAGTTAGGTTTTTGTCCTGCAGCCATGGAATGTGTCCGCAAATGTATGTCAGGCAACCCCTCGGTGGTTGTCAGACTGTATTATCTCTAAGGACTCTATGTTTCATTAACCATCACTGCAAGTCTCTGCACATTAAAATGTTTTTATTGCTACTTCTGTCTTGAGATTTCTTGAGATATTTGAATTCACCTTATTTCTGAAGGTCGAGCACCACTAAATGCCTCTAGCAGTCTTGGATACAATGTTTCCATTAAGATTTAAGGAACCCAAGGCTCCTTTGCCATAATCATTAGCTAACAGGTGATGGTCACAAATAGGCTTTTAAAAATGTTAATGCCCTTCTTGCCAAGGCCTTTCTTAATACCTGATAAAGGACTACTCTTTAAACTCTTGGAGAGCACATAGTTAAAGACTTTCTGGTCAGGTTACTCATAATATTTTAATTCCTATATTACCATCCAGATAAAACTTCTAACTCCTTCTATACATAGCCCCATATTTCAACCACCTCACTAATTGCCACAGCTCCCTGTTGTGTGCAGACTTCAATGAGTCGAAGTAGCTGCTAATTATTAATATCCTTCCCAGGAGCTGGTTCTAAATTATATCCTAAGTTCCAAGGAAGGACACATTGTAAATAGTTTGGGTAGCATCTATCATTTTTTATTTTATCTTTCCAAAACTGTCAGAATACCTAATACTCCCATACATGCTTGCCAGTTTCCTGTCACTTAAAGCTGGTGAAATGCTGTAATTTTTCTATGTATAGACTGTCTCCTCTTGGAGCCAAGTTTGTTCTTCTCATTTGGTATATACTGGGGCAGCTCCTAGGGCTCGGAGAGTAAGGAAGGGCATTTAGCACAGCTGCCGCATACTAAACAGATCCTAAGTATATTTAAGGAAAATCTATTAAGAAGGGGAAGTCCGGTTCCCTCAGAAAGAGTCGGAAGTTGTGCTGCCACTGGAACAGGAGATTCAGACAGATGTGGGGCAGGAAGAGTCCGAAATTCTCGGTTACTGTATGTCTTCATCTTCCCAATTTTCCCTCTCCCATGTCTCTTGAGACCTGTTCTTTTCCCAGCTGTGCTCTGAGTTGACTGTTTCTTTGACACTGCTATTCTTACAGCAGGCTTGGTTAATGGTCTCAGCCATACTTGTTCTGCAGCTGGAGAGAAACTCTCTAAAGCTGCGTCTTTAAAGATGTGTCTAATATCTTCCATTGTTATCTGAGTTGGATATTCATAGCCTTTATTTTGTTCATTTACTTGAGGATACTTTCCATAAAGGGCTTTTAGGAGTAGCCAAACAGAATAAAAACAAACTATGTTCTCTGAAAAGAATTCCCACTGAGAAAAATATTGTCTTGTTCATCAACCTCAAACTTTCTTGAGCCAAGATTAGTTTTGTTTCTTTTTTTATAAATACGCCCCTGGGTGAAAGGAAAAAAATATATTGACATCATATTTATGGTCAATAATTGTTTTAAAATGTTCTTCTATCATCTGTATACTTATGTTATTCATTTGAAATATAGTTAGGTTGATTTGTTTTGTTTATATTCATTGTTGTTTTGTTTTTTCTCTCTCCCATTTATTATTTGCTTAATTTGTATGCTAAACATTGAGAACTTTCTAAAAATGAAAATCATACAAAAAGTTATAATCAGGAAGGTCTTATTTCCTTATCATTTCCACATCATTCTCATACATCTATATTTATTATTTTCTATC
This sequence comes from Anoura caudifer, assembly GCA_004027475.1. NCBI lineage: Eukaryota > Metazoa > Chordata > Mammalia > Chiroptera > Phyllostomidae > Anoura > Anoura caudifer. The sequence continues at coordinate 62,470 of PVKU01002727.1, forward strand.
AACCCCCATAAGTAACCATTCTTTGGTTACCATTTATGCTTCCGGTTTCTTTTTTAGAAAACCTTACCTACATACATATATACAGATACATAATCAAATACACACATACACACAATACTATTATTATATATAGATTGTATATAATACATAATTCTTTGTTCTAACATGAAAAGTAACATTTTATGTTTACTTTCAGTACTTTGTTTTTTATCTTATAGTATATTCTAGAAATTCTTCCCCTATCACTTCAGCAAAATCCTCCTCATTCTTATTTCTACTTGCATAAGATTTCAATGGGTGGGTCAACTATAATTTATACAACTCTTTTATCTTATCTATGCATGTAGGTAATTTTCAATATTTTGCAATTAGGAGTGATTTTTGTAAATAAATGTTAAATATATGCCTTTATAGTATTGAATGTGAATATGGTAAATATCTAGAAGTGGACTTGTAGGGTCAAAAGTAAATGAATACATAACTTTAGTATGTGTTAGCAACCCAACCATTTCTAACCATGTGAGTTCTGGCAACCATTTATTTGGGTACCTATTTTTCCATAGGCTTGCAAAAATATGTTGTCTCTCTTTAGAGTTAAAAATTTTTATTCTTATAAGTAAGATACTATCTCTTTATACTATACATTTCTCATTTATGAGTTTTGACATCATGCTATCTTTTTAAATGTTAAAGAGTATCTACATATGTCCTTAATTTTCCCCATTTTTCTCATAGGCATTTTGTTTCTTTGCCCTTAAATTTTAATAGCAATTTATAAACTATATTATTATATCTTTATATGTGATATTATTTGCAAGTACCTTCTCTGTTTTGTCTTTTTGTCAATTAATTTTGTTTATATTGGGTTTAGTTGTTTTTTGGCATAGTAATCTGATTTAACATCATCAGAATATCAAAATAAAGGTGTAATATAGTCACCTAGAATGGATTCAATCAGTTGCACTACTTTTACTACAGGTAATTTTATAGAAACACAAAATTCTAGAATATATGAAATTATATTTAATATTCACTATTCCACTTATTTAATCACATTTTGCTGACTGCCTACTGTGATGCAGGCAATATGTTAAGGATTAACTATATAGTAAAGAGCTATGTTTAAGCTTAAAGATAAATGGGAGCAGCAATTATAACAAACAAAAATGTAGAATCATCCAAGTAAGTATCATGAAGGGCATGAAGAGATTGGGAGATAATAATACCAGAATCTAGTCTTGACTTACTTGAATTTGAGAATTCTTCCTTGAGAGTTGAATTTAAGCCTTGTCCGTAGCGTTAAGAGGGAGCAGCCAAGTGAGTGTTGAAAGAGGTACATTCCACTGTGAACAACATAGACATATGGCAAAAGTTTGTTAGCATGAAGGTAGGACAATTGTAAGGTCTAGAAGACATTAGGGTTATTTCATTGCAGAAAGGAGGCAAGAGTAATTAGATAATGTTGAAAACACCAGATTATCTAGATCACAAACCATGACAAAGTTTTTGGAATTTTACTAAAGAAAATGGGAACCACTGAAAGGTATTAAGCTGTCAAGTGACTGGGTTCATTATTTTCACTTTTTGAATTTGTGAACGGGAGAGTGGTGGCTGTGGATGTGGGAAGAGCGAACATATTTGAAATGGATTTTGAAGTGAGAAAATTGTGGTTTCCATTGCTGTACAAAAACTTTTTGGTTTGATGTAGTCCCATTTGTCTATGTTTTGCTTTTGTTTCCCTTTCCCGAGGAGATATATCTGATAAAAATTGCTATGTACAATGTCTGAGGTTTTGCTGTCTGTGTTTTCTTCTAGGATTTTTATGGTTTGGGGTCTAACATTTAAGTTTTGATCCATTTTTGAATTTTTTCTTGTCTGAAGTGTAAGAAAGTGGCCTAATTTCACTTTTCTGTACTTATCTTTCCAATTTTCCCAGCACCATTTATTGAAAAAAACTACCTTTAGCCCATTGTATGCGTTTGCTTCCTCTGTCAAATATTAATTAACTCTAAAGTGTGGGTTTATGTCTGGGCTCTCTATTGTGTTCAATTGATATATGTGTCTGTTTTTACACCAGTACCATGCCATTTTGATTACTATGGCCTTATATTATAGGTTGATATAACTATATTATAGTATGGGGAGTCCTCCAACTTTGTTCTTTATCAAACTAAAAAGCTTTTGTGCAGCAGAGGAAATCATCAACAAAATAAAAAGACAATCTACAGAATGGGAGAACATATTCACCAATACATCCAATATGGGGTTAATATCCAATATTTATAAAGTACCTACAAAACTCAACACTAAAAAAAAAAAGAAAAGCCCAATCAAAGAATGAGCAAAGGGCCTGAATAAACACTTATCCAAAGAGGACATGCAGAAGGCCAATAGACATATGAAAAGATGCTCAAAGTTACTAATGATCAGAGAAATGCAAATTAAAACCACAATGAGATACCATGTCCCACCTGTCATCAATAAATCAACAAACAAGAAGTGCTGCTGAGGATGTGGAGAAAGGGGAAGACTTGTACATTGTTGGTGGGAATGCAGACTGGTACAGCCACTGTGGAAAGCAGTATGGGGATACCTCAAAAAATTAAAAATGAATTTGCATTTTGACCCACTGATTTCACTTCAGGGAATATATACAAAAAAGCCCAAAACATTGATTCAAAAAAACATAAACACCCTGATATTCACTGCAGCATTATTTACAAATGCCAACGTGTAGAAGCAGCCCAAGTGTCCATCAATTGATGAGTGGATAAAACAACTATGGGACATTTACATAATGGAATACTACTCAGCCATATAAAAGGAAGACAAGGTTTCGCTTTGTGATGGTATGTATGGACCTAGAGAACGTTATGCTAAATGAAATAAGCCAGTCCGAGAAAGACAAATACCATATGATTTCACTGATAAGTGCAATCAAATGAACAAACTGAACTAATAAGCAAAACTGAGACAGACTTATAGATGGAGAATAGAAAGGATCTAGTTGGGGGAAGGTTAGTGGGTGGAGAAACTGAGCAAAAAGAAAAAAGAACTCGTGGAAAGGGATAGCAGTCTAATGATTGCTGGAGGAGGGGAGGGTTTAAAGGAGATTAAATGATAATGGAAAAAACACAATAAAGATTAAAAACCAAAGAAAAAAACAAAACAAACAAACAAAACCTGACATTTAATCTCAACTCAGTTCCATACTCTTATCACCGATCTAAACCCAAATTAGTTTTAAACTCAAAAAAAAAAAAAAAAAAAAGAAAGAAAGAAAGAAACTGGTGGGATATGATGGTGTTACTGGAGGGAAAAGGTCCTTGAGTGGTGACACAAGAGAAGAACAGGGACACCCACAGAGGAGCACTTTTAAGTGACAGGGGCAAGACTTTCCTTCAGGCTTCCTTTCTTTCCTCAGGCCTGTGATGGTGCCTCCCCCAACCTCCATTATTGAATCTCTTTCCTGGATTTTCTGAGGGGTCGTGCCTACCCTTCTGCAATCCCATTTCCCAGATTTTTTCCCCAGATTTTCCCAGTCTAGTTCATTCCCCTTTCTGGACACAATTTTGGCTCCTACTGCACCTGCCTTAGAGTTGCACTTTGTCTTTGGGCTTCTACCATGCATCAGTCAGTGAAAGGAATTTTACCTCACTATTTCTCCCTCCCCCTGGTAATCAGGCAGAATGATGATAATAACCATGCCCTGGATGATTGTAAGGACTCTCTTTCCCGCCTAGTCAGCTAGGCAGGCTGTTGTCTGGAATTATGTCAGTTACTCCCCAGGGTGATACTGGAACTGCAATTTCCAGGCTTAATCTGGCTTAGTTTGCTCCCTGCTCTTTTGCTAATAACTAACTAAATGCCCACTCTGACACTGGCAGATGGGTATTGGCAGTGGCACTGATGATAAGCATGACAAACCTTGGCTGTAACAATGGGTGCATTGAAGTATCCTTTGCTGATTTGGATAACACTTAAGAAGAATATCTAGTTTTCAGTTAAACATTTAAACTTTAAGAAGAACGATGTTTAATGTAGAAATACCAGGAAGGCAGATGGTCAATGGATAAAGAAAAAAAAGTTCTGAGCTAGGGATTAAAAAAACCTAATTATTGGTTAATAAATTCTATGTCAGTCCAAAGAAAAGGACAAAGGGGAGGGTAAATTGAATACTTAGGATTGGTAGAAAAATGGATGCCAGCAAAAATAAATGGGGAAAGACTAAAGACATTCTAGGTATTTGCAGAAAATGATTAAAATGAAAGTCTTTGCAAGCTAAATGAAAAAAGTAGGGGTTGAAGATAGGGAATAAAAGAAAAAAGAGAGTGAATGTTTTTGAAATATTGATGAGTTTGAAAAACTATTTGAACAGTAATGCTTGTGTAAGTACACTATATATGGTAGAGTGTGAGGGTGAAATTTTGGGTATTTGAAATATTGATTTTACAGGTGGCATAATTTTTGGATTGTGTCAGGTATGGACAAAGCTAAAATAGAGGAAAAAGTCATTTCGATAAAGAAAAATAGGATTAAAGGCCAGATTCTGGATATGTCATCCATAGGAATGTGTAACCACCTGGAAAGATAGCAAGTGTTGAACCAAAAGAAAAAAACTGAGATCCAGGTTCTGAAAACATCAATATGTTGGGGAGTATAACCGAGACAGAGAGAAAGAGAGGATTATAACAATGTAAAAAAAAAGTAAGAAGAGGTTTAGTTGCCTTAAAGATAACTGTTGAGCAAGAAAAATATCAACTCACATCCTCATATATGAAATATTCCAGGGAATAAAAACAAAACAAACAAACAAAAAATCCTATCACTGAAGAATCTTTTAATTTAAAAAGGGGGCTCAGAGAGCTTTCAATTTTAACAATAAGTGTTACTGATACTTTAAATATAAGAGAGTTTCCTGACTCTCGATTTTTCTCTGTTCTTATTGCTTATAACTCAATCCCAAACTCCTCTAAAGTAATTTGCAACTTGTTTTCTCAAGGTAAGATAACATGTATTCTTTGGTTCTCATGATTATTTTAGCTAAATAAATATTTTTTTTCCCTAGTACTGAAAATAGTGGACCGGAAAAAACTCGTTCACAGAGGAACACAAACCAAGCAATAAAAGTGGGATATGATACAGTATACACAGAGCAGAGAGTCCAGGACACACTGAGAGAGAGAGAGCAGAGAAGCCGGAAGAGAGTATTCTCTGAATCATTATCTTCCATTGTCTTTGTTGTTCTTATGTTTATGATAAAATGTTTGATATTGCATTGTGAATTAATCATATCTTTATTTTACAAGTATACCAGAATAAAATGACAATTAATTATTTTACAAATAAGCCAGAATAGATTAGTGTTCTTAAAAAATAAATTGAGGCATATTCAAAAGTTTGAGTATATTTAGAAAAAATTAATTGTAATGGGGCAGGACAAAGCAAAGCAGTTTAGAAGCTGTCCACATACAGGAGTTTGATGACAGACTTTTACAGAGAAAAGGCAAAAGCAAAGCAAGAACATTATTGATTGTCTATAGAAAAACCTAGTTGACCGTGATTGGTTATTCTTAGGTTCCAATTTTATAACTTAAGTCATTAGGAAGCTTAGATTTTGGTTTGCTTACAGAAGTCACCGGGATGTTAATGCTTCCTCAGATTAATGGCCTCCTTGTTTGATTAATTTAACAGCACATAAGTAAATGTCATAGATGAAAGATATACAAAAAATCAGTTAATTTCTTGCAGTTGACATTAAGTTATTTATATATATAATTAGGAGAACTTCCGTCAGAGTAAATAGGTAAGGTCAAATTGTGGTCATGTGGCATAAGAAATGTAATACAGTCGCCCCTAGCTATACCGAGGTTCACTTATTGCGGCTTCACTGTATCACAGTGTTTTTTTTTTTTTTTTTTTTTTTTTTTTTTTTTTTTTTTTTTTTTTTTTTTTTTTTTTATCTAACTCTTTATTGTGGAGTTTTCACTATACTGCGGGATTTTGCAGTATACTGGAACCACATAGAATTTTATATGTTGTTAAAATTATGTAGGTTTTAGATAGTGTTTAAGAGCATATGAGGTGTTTATAAGAGTGTGGGAAAGGTTTATAGGAGTGTGGGAAGGGTTTATAAAGCCTTAAAATATATATAAATAATAAAATAAATATAATACTGCTACTTCATGGATTTTCACCTATCACAGGGGTCTCTGGAACGTAACTCCCATGATAGGTGAGGGATCACTGTATATCTGTTCTTTGTCCTTGGTTTTTACCGCAAAGCTCCTAAAAATCTTAGAATTTCCTAGGTAATAGGAGGGTCTTTTGCTATTCATAACAGACCCCTTTCCAGAAGACTGGAATTTATGGAACTTATTCCAATCAGGTGGCAGTTTCTCTAGATAGCCTCAGGAAGGGACTGGGCTCCAGAAAAAGTGAGGAGCTAAATGGGAAACTTTCAGCCTCAGCAGTAACCTCCAAGGAAGAGAACTAAAAATGGGCTCTATGAAAACTCTTGAACAATAGACTTAGGCAACATGTGGGTTGATGAACACGTATTTGTGCTGGCCCAACGAGGGCAGGGATGTTCATAGTGCCCAGTCCTCACTCTGGTCTTGTATATCTTCCCCATTTGGCTCCTAGTTGAATTCTTTATGATAAACCAGTAAAGGTCAGTAACGTGTCTTCCCTGAGTTCTGTGAGCCGTTCCAATGAGCTATTCAGCTTGAAGGACAGAGTTGTCAGAACTCCTAAATTTGTAGTCCGCACAGCAGAGGTGTGTGCAGTTTGGACACCCCCTTTGCAGCTGACATTTGAAGTGTGGGACAGTCTTACAGAACTGAGCACCTAAACCCATGCAGTCTGATGCTCACTCAGCACGGTTAGTGGGAGAACTGAATTGAATTGTTAGATCCCCAGTTTGTGCTGAACGATTTGTGAATCTCACAGGTTATATATTAATTGGAGTATAAGAATATAGACTAAGTTAGAGATTAAGAAGAAATAGTTGGCATTGTAATACTAATTATCATGAATATTAGAAATTTGAAAGATGAATTTGTCTTGTCATGTGAATAGACATAAAAACAAAAATATTTAGCCTTCCAAAAGCAATAAGCATCATCTCTATGTCTCTAAAACTGAAGCCATGATAAATAAATACATAAATAAATAAATATCCAAAAATGCTTTTAAATCCTCTTATGAAACCCCAGAAACTATACTGTCATAAGGCAAATCCATCCTGAATCACAGCCAACTCCTGTATGTCAAAGGATCTTGCTGTAAATCTTACAATGCTGCCCAAATACAAAGACCCTGAGGACATAGTTAAAGCACAATGTGAGTATATCTTCTTACAAGATGGTCCAGGAGGCAAATGTTAATGTTGAGAAACTGCAGAAGAACCTACAAAATGGCAAACCTTTATTTAGAATGCGTCAACATTATCTCTCTGGCTGTGGGGGTGGGGTACTCTGGAAGAATCACGATAATAGGAAAGCTTAGTGGCAAATGAAAATAAATGAAAAGGGTAGGTATTATCAATATTTAACTTACCTCAAATTTAACATGTAATAAACTACTTTGCAGGGAGACTGACTGTTTATTTGTAGTACAACCGTTGGTAGTTAACTGGCTATTGGTAGGGAGAGAGCAAGGGAATTGCACATTGAGTTTAATAAACTGGGGAGCATAAGCTTATTTGGATCACCAGGAAGCTACAGCTTCACGCTCCAGGTGTTACAGCAATTGTCCTCCAAGGGAATTAACGTTCCTCCCTTCCTGTTTCAGAACCTGATTGTTGCAGTCTCAAAAGGAAGAACCTGACCCTAGAGTACTGTGAGTCGAACAAGAACGAGAGTAAACCCATCCAAAGCTCACAAAAACTTGGGAAGTTGATTGGTTCTTTTGAAAAAGCAGCACTGGTCGCTCCCAAACCACCCAAGCTAATAACAATCACAGGGGAACAAAGAATCTCTCTCTCTCTCTCTCTCTCTCTATCTCTCTCAACCCACACTCACCCCATGCATTCGCGTGTTCTTTCTTGCCATGTTTTTCTAGCAGCTGCCAGAGCCTGTGGCAAACTGTATGGACTCCAAAAGGGCTAAGCTTTCATATGAAGCAGAGACTCTGAACACTGGGTTTAGCTTTGGCCTTGTTGAGGACAAGGTTAGACTTCTGTGGTGGGATAAAGGGGGATGGGACATTGGAAACCCAAGGAGTAGCTTTAACTTCCACCTGAATAAATTTTGCCACACCACAATCTCTCATGTGTGGATCAATGGAATGCTTTCCTCGTAGCTCCATGGAAAAGAATTTTCTTTATTGACAACATTATGTGTGTGTGTGTGTACACACACATACATATATATAATTTGTTTTGTATTTCTTATGTTATGCAGGTAAAGATATTAAATTGACTGCAGTCATGCAGATTAAATAGCAGATACACAGTGGAACTGAAATCTTGGTCTTTGGTACAACCCTCTTTCTATTCCACTATTTTAAATTATCTGTTCCATTTTATAAACCATCTTGGAGTGTTATACCCCATCTATCCCCTCCCCTCAATCAATCAGGCTGATCGCAATGTCAGACTTCTCATGGAAAATGTCACACAGGCATTTTAAACAGGTTTGGAGATGATAGCAATTTCTGAAGTATTCTCAGACCCATAAATTAACATGGAGCTCTCTTTGCCACAGACCTTGAAGTGCTAATGCAGAGATATGTTTATAAGAAAAGACATTGGTGTCAGAGTTGATACAGCATAAGGGCAGCAAAACTTAAGGAAGAAATAAATTTTTAAAAATTGTCAACCCTTAGGTTGCTTTTTATTTGGGTTTATCAGCGCCCTGCTCTCTGTTAGGAAACTCATACCAGATTTGAAGAGAATACACTGCAGCCAATAGTCCATTTATATCTCCTGACAAGGCAGTCATCCCATTTCTTTGTTTTTTTTTTTTTTTTTTATTTTCCATGAAAATAGGTTAGATAGTTTTGAAGAAACTAAGCTTGTCTACTTTTCCTCTTTCCCTTGAGCCAAAAGTCTAAAGAAAACCAGGGTCTCATTCCTTAGCATCTTTTTTCTAGCTTTAAGCCAAAGAATTTAAATTATATCTCAATAAAGCTATTTTTTAAAAAGTTTGGGTATCAAAACCAGCCATAACCTTGAGCATCCTTTCCCAAAAGAAACCAAAAGTACGGGGGTCTGGAGCTGCCTCATCCCTTGTAGTTTATAACCCACTGATTTTTCCCACAAAACATGAGGACTCCGATCCTGTGCTCACAAATTGGTAGGGAAGTAGCAGAGGAAACGAGAGGCTCCCGCTCTCTTCTTGTTCCTCACCACTTCTAACATATCTCAACCTTTGCTTGTTTTTGATGGATTCTCCCTTGTCACCACTATTATTTCTCATGTCCTTTTTCATTTGTGCATGTGTAATACTTCGCATGGCTTCTCTTTAGGAGATTATGATAAGGTAATATAACAAAGGCCCTACAGTTCACACGTTTACACATCACAGCAGAGAAAGCTTTTGTAACTACCCTGGTTGTTTCTGGTGCATTTTATCTGGAAGCACAGCAGAGTGCTGTGGTTTATATCATAGGATCCAGAAGAGAGAAGCTAGCATTTAAATCCTGGCAATTATTACTAGCTCTGTGTCCTTGGACAAATTACAGTATATGATTAAATTTTCTTACCTGTAAATCTATTGCAATAATATCTATTCATAGGTCTGTTTGAGAATAAAATGAAATAGCACAAATTCTTTATGGAGGTGTCCAATATGTCTTAATTATTATCATAAACCCAGGTTTCAACTTTATATTTGACAACGATATATAGGTTATGTAGTCAAATGCTGCAATAACTTATATTGTAATGGGAATTTTTAATTTGTCTCACAAATTTGTGTACCAGGACATCCTTTGGGATATTATATTAGCTGAAAGAGTTTGTATCAAAGGAGCATTATTTGATAACCAGTTTGAAGAAAAGCTTATCTACGGCAAAATATAGCCCATGGGACTCTTCTCTTATTTTTGCAGCCTTTCTCATAAAATTTTATATACACAGAGTGACCATTTCTTGATTTCTCTCAAGAGCAATGTCTGATGTTTGGAGCAGCATGCTCCATCCAACCCTCACCACAAACTTTGAAGTCAGAAGTGATTATTTCGCTCTACATATGAAGGCATGGAGTCTCAGAAACGTCCACAGACTTTCCCAAGGCAATGTAACCAGTCATTGTCCAACCGGAAGTTTGAACCAAGGTTGTGAATCCAGAGTCAGTCCTTTCCTCAGCTGTTAATAATTTTACAGAGAAATATTGTTAAGCTTCTAAATATATTCATTTGATTTAAAATGCACGGAAAGAAGGAATAAAGTCTTGAACTCTTTAAAAGTTCGGATGGTATAATTTTCCAACTGAATGACACCACAGCAGCCTTAGGCAGGCGTACTTCAGGCACCTGCCTCTCCTTAAAAAGCAATGTAATCCAACTTGAGAGAAGAGGGTAGGAAGGATAAGATGAAAAGTCTTAAAAACTGGAAACTGAATAGATAACTTGGTTTGAAGAATCTATAAAATTTGAAGACTATGCTGAAAACTGAGGATAAAAATACAGAAACTGGGTGTGGGAAGATGTTTATAATAATCAGCAACTGGAGGTAAACTAAAACAGAAGACAATGCCAGAAGCACTGGAAATGGCTTAAGCTACATGTAGATAAGAGAGTGAAAATTATCTGTAGTTCCAGGAGCACTTAATAACCCTGTACATTATAACGTAGTAAAGTATTTGCAAATGGAAATGTTAAATAACTTTCTAAGTCTGGTGTATACAGAAAATATTTATGATCACCTAAATTATCATCTTTGTTATTACACAGATATATCACATGTATTCATGAAATAGACCACTGGTTTGCAAGAGATCCCTGGTTCTCTACTCCAAATTTTTTGGTTTATTAAATTTGGGGGAGAGGGACCTAAGAATTTGCACTTTTAACATGGCTCCAAGTGATGCTGATTCTGCTGGTCTAAGGAAGACACTTAAGGAACCACCTACGTAAGTATTGCTACTTATAAATTTACTTTTAAAATCTATCGTCTGAGGATCGCTAACCCATCATAATCACTAGATCAGTATTAGAACCTAATCACTAAGAAACATGGGAGATTCTCAGATATAAACTTCAAACTCATTGACCATTGGTTTGGAATATGTAGTTTCTGTATATCCATATTGTAGTTGAAAACCTTATAACTACCTCATTAAAATTTTGTTCTAGAAAATTGGATCATATTTTTGAGGGAAGCAAAGAAGAGAATCTTCATATACTTAAGTGCTCTTTAACTCTTTTTTTAGTTACATTCATAGTAAGAGAAACGCACAATTTATACACATACTGTGTGCACATGTTTAGCGTGAGTGCACACATTCTTTTCACATCGTAAGACCACTGATGTGATTTTTGCCTTGAAGAATTGGCCATGGGGTTCAAATGACCTATCTATACATTGTGCAATTTAAAGTATAAGAAAAATAGAAACAGACTAGTGCCTAAATATTTTCTTTTAATACAATAAACTGTTAAGTAAAAAATGCCATTTAGTTTTTTTTTTAATTAAAAAGCTATACATGAACCTCATCATTAATTGCAATGTGCAGTTTGTGATTTTTACTTTGAATTCCTGAAAGAAACAGGGAAGAAATTATTGGCAGCTCAAATATTTCTTGAATAATGGTGTAACTTTTTTTCCCTTTTGATGGAAAAAGTTTCCAATTGTAGAAAAGGTAATAAAAAATGAAGGAGTTACCCCTAATCTAGAGCACAAAAATCCTGTTTGAGTCATTTAATTCTTCCAAATGAGAGACACTTATCTCTAAAGAATTGAAAAATAGACTCTTCTAGATATTTCGAACAAATGATGATAAAAATTCCACTAACTCCAATCATTTTTTCTTTAATCATGTATCAATGTATACTATAGAACAAATTTATGGAAAAACTCATTATTACAAGTGAGATTTTGGAACACTCAATTCTAATTTTGTTAAATATTTAGTTTATTTAAAATTTATTGAAATATTTTAAAAACTATTTTAAATACATTTTGCACCAAGCAACATTAAACAATCCCTCTGAGTACAATGTGGTATGGTACTGGCTGGACTAGTAGACAGGAGTCCCCCCTGTGTTGTGCCCAGATTCTGACTTTCTTGCAGATTTTTGTCTAGTCATATTTATATTTATGTTTGTCATTTTGTCCTATTTTAATTAAAGTTACCATAATGACTAAAGTTTTTAAAAGCACTTGCAGAGTTGATAAAAAGCATACAAATTATGTAAATATCAACTATTATTATTATTTAAGAGTATAGTAGTTAATTGTATATCTGCCTAACCAAGGAAATTAACTGAGGCAGACACTGGCAAACAGTGTCCACAGTGTTGTGGATGAGACATGAGACAAATTTACACAGAATACCAAGTCCTACGGAGGGAAAGGGATGGCATGGCCACTCCCAGGAGGGGAGAGAGCACCTCTCAGCACCTCAGCCACTTTCTCAAAGGAGAGCACGCTGACTGTTGCCTTGGCAAGCACTTATTGCTTATCCGGGCACATTACATTGAGGACGGCCTCATTTAATATGCACAGATTTCCTTTAGGTGGTTACCTTTTACAGAAAACAAAGGAGAGGGGTCACTAATCACATCACAGGAGAAGAATATTTACAGATGCAAAGGGAAAAGTGGTTGAACTGGTTAAACTCATCCTTAGAAGGCTTAGCATAGATTTTAGGAAGTCACTTTAAAGATATGCAGGAAACATTTGCTGCCTCAATCAGGGTGAGGGAGTTTTAGCATATAGCAAGTCTCAAAGTGGCCTACATACAATGCAGGCCTGATTCCCCACCGGAGAACCTATCCATGGGCCTGGGTCCTGTGAATCGGACCTGGTTCCCCACTGGCCTTTTCTAGTGGGAGCTGGGCCCACACCACACAGAATGGTCTCCTGTAATTAACTTGCTTTGTGTGTCTATTCATATGTTATGTCTGGTTGGTATATTTATAATCTTATTGATATTTCCTTGTGTGAAATGGTCTATTAAGTTGAAACATTATATAAATAAATAAATTATATTATCAATAAATAAATATAAACACAAAAACTAAATGTTCTGGGAGAAAAATGACTAAATCTTTGTCAGTTGAGGTTAAAATGATTTCTTAAGACACAAAAATAAAACATGAAATTTTCATGATTTTGATATCATCAAAATAAAAACATACTGTTTTTCAAAGAAATTGCTAATAAAATGTAACAGCAAATATATAGCCTGCGAGAAACTAATCACAATGTAGTACATATAACTAAAAAAGAAAAGAGACTAGTTTCTGTAATATATACAATATAGGATTATAAATAAATAGTAAATAACAAACATTCCTATAAAAATGAACAAGAGATTTGGACACTTCCAAAACTAAAATATATGAATGTTCAATAATCAGAAAAAAAAAACATTCAGTATTCTTAGCCAAAAAGAAAACTCAAATTAAAACCACAATACAACTATATACACACTCGAATGTCTTAAACTAAAACATGGTAATATCATGTGCTGATATGAGGAGGGAAAACTTGAACTTATATTTCTACTGTTGGTGAAGATGTACTTGCTTTGGTGGTGGGCACAGCCATCTTGGCAAACAGTTTGGCAGTTTCTTATTAAGATAAATGTACAACTCCTTTATGATTCAACATTCCAATCTTCAGGGTTTACCCCAGAGAAACAATGCCCCCTCCAAAGACTTGTATTCAAATGTACGTAGCAGTATTTATTCTTAATAGCCAATGAATAGGAACACATTATATGTCCACCAAAAGGTGAATGGATAAACAATATGTAAAATGTTCATTAAATAATATGTCTTTCAGCAATAGAAAAAATAAACTAAAAATACACCCAACAACCTGAGTAAAACTTTCAACATTATTTTGAGAGAAAGAAATGATACACAAATTACTAAATAATACTGTCCTTCAATAGAGAGTAAGATAAAGAAGATGTGATACATATACGCAATGGAATACTACTCAGCCATAGAAAAGACAAAAGAAAAGACAAAATATTGCCATTTGTGACAACATGGATGGGCCTTGAGATATCATGCTAAGTGAAGTGTCACTCAAAAGAATCTATGAACCATATGGTTTTATTCATATGTGAGATATAAAACTGAACTTCAGGGACACAGACAACAATGTGGTGGTTGCCAGAGGAAAGGAGGTGGAGGGGACAGAGAATTGAGGGGGCCTAATATACGGAGATGGAAGATGGTGCGACTCCAGGTGATGGGCACACGGTGCAATATGCAGATCTAGCATCACAGAAATGTACACTGGAAACTTATACAATCTTCTCAACCAAAGTCACCCAATGAATTCAATAAAATAATTTTAAAATTCTCAATGTAGAAAATGAATAAAAATATAAAAAGCAAATAAATGTAAGGGGCTGCTAACTGCAATGGGGTACAACCACTTTTATGAAATAATGGAAATGTTTTAATTATTGGTTGCCATCTTAGTTACTTAGGCATATCATTTTCAAAACTCACTGAACTGTACCATAAATATCGGTATCTGTTTTTATTCAAAATTGGAAAAAATAGAAAGAAATATAATGTGTAACATGTACAGAATAATAGAAAATAAAACATGATCATCCTAGTATAAGCAGAAAAAGAATGGATAAAATTCACCATCCATTCATTAAAAAAATGACAAGAATGTGGAAATATAAGGAAACTTCCTTAGTGTGGTAATGGACATTCACTAAAACAAAACAAAACAAAAAAGTAAATAAACAACCCACATCTACTTTGTAGGTAGAAAAAAAGACAGTCTTGCACATTCTTAATGTATATGTGTACCATTTGTGAAAAAGCAACATAAGGATATATTTACTAAAGATGGTGCAACAAATAAAAAGTATTCACATGAGATCCAGGAAATAATAAATGTAAAGATAAATAGCAAACACCAAATTTCTGAAATTTTATAAGACTATTAAATGAAAATGGTGGTGAGCAGAAATCACCAGAAAAAAAAAATTGAACAAAGCCTTCAATAAAATAATATCAAAATAGTTTTCATTGTAATGTGTAGAATATGGGAGCAATTTTTGATAAATGTACAGAAAAAATTATCAAATCAGAAATGTGGCTATTGGTAATTGAAATAATATTACAATTATACTAAATAAAATCACCAATAAATAACATTAATAGTGACATACAGATGTAGAGTTGGAATAGTGATATCAAAAAATTGTGCTATACCTGAAATTTTAAAAAAAATGGAGAGTGAAATTGGGGGGGTATATTTAAGAATACTGAAGAATGCTAAAATTCATTTTTAATAAAATGAAAGCAATAGAGACTAATTAATTTGATCAACAAGAAATTGATTGCATAATTATATTTAGAAACAATGAAAAATCAGAAGAAACACTAGTTTAAATCAAAATAACAAATTTTGGACATATTACTGGAAGTTTAAAAAAGATGGGACAGGAGCTTTGTTTTACAGTTGGAATCCTTTGAGAATTATCCATATCTGAATGTACTGAAACAGAAATAAAAATTTAAAGGCAATCATTTTTTGGAGAATACTACTAGGATTTTGGAAACATGTACTTGAATTTATATAATGAAAAAAATGTCCTAAAAGAAATGAGATAAAAAATAACAGGAATATATTTTATTATGTATAAGATATATGTCATATATTGTATTTCATCTATATTAGTTATTAACATATATATGGTATATATTGTATTTTCTACACATATACACAAATACCCACATATCACACCATCCGGGTATAGGAAAGACTTTTTGAGAATGTCATGAAATGGAGAAATCTTATAAAAGGCAAGAAACTGGACACTGGCAGAGGATACAAGCATACACACAAGAAGACAACTAACCATGAAATGATTTGCTCCATTCCCATCAACAAAACGAAGTTGTTCTCATAGTTTTCCATTGCTTACAATTGACTTCAGATGTGAAGGGCCCCAGAATTAATCAAAAGTAGATGTCAGAAACATTATATACATATATATATGACTGATTGAATGATAAATATATCATTCATATATATTCATATATATGACTGAATATATATTCAATGTATATTGTATGTATATATATTCATATATCCATGTTGTATGAATATATATTATATATGACTGATATATGACTGATGACATATATGTGTATATATATGACTGATAGAATGATAAACTGGAATTGAGAAAAGTCAGACAGTCTACATAAGCTTATTCTGTAAATTTTAACCAATAAAAATTAGAATAAAGGTAATTACAATTTTAAATGTTTAAATTTGTTACTGTAAAAAATAGCAATACCATACTACAATAAATAAATATTTAGTTCCTTGGTAAACTTTTTGGTATTCATTTTATTCTTTTTTTCAGCTTATTTTTAAATTTATTTTATTGTCGTTCAAGTACAGATGTTTGCATTTACTCCCCATCACTCCCCCTGACCCCAGCCATCCCCACCTCCCTCCCTGCTTCCACCCACCCTTGGTTTTGTCCATGTGTCCTTTATAATTGTTCCTGAAGACATTTCCCCCTTCCCTCCCATTATTCCCTCCCACCATTTTTATTCTTTTATACATTTTTTTCTAGCTAGCAAAACACTTGCACATAAAGATCATTGTCGTTTTCCATTCTTTCCATTGTTTTTCATGGACTCCTACGTAGACTATGACTTTTGTCCAAAGATTAATTAATGAGCAATGGACAAATCCACTACATGTATTAGTTCTATCTTAATAATATTACTCTTTTTGATAGTCATTATAACTGCCACCTATTGGTCAATATTTGGTATTTAACCGTTCATAGGAATAGTTTCACATTTCATGAGAAACCAAATTTCCTTTCATATTCCCTAAATTGCGTGTAGACTTCTCCATATGTACTTGCTTTTACTTTGTTGTTCTTCCCCCCCTTTAGGAACGTTATAACATATGTTGCACAATGAAGAGGAATTTGTTTTCCTTTCTGCTAAATTTTGAATATTACTGTTGTCACTTTACTTTTAATTTGGTTTAAAATTTCTTAAATATTTATGTAACACATGATAGGATTAGGCAATAGAACAAATTCCCATAAATTTTTTAGTGTTGAGTCTTTCGTCTTTAATCTTGCAAATATTTCTCCAACCAAAGATCTGAAAGGAGGAGGAGGTGAAAAAGGAGGAAGAAAAAGAGGAGGAAACGTGGCCTCAGCGGCTAAGTCTTATGTGGAGAGAGAACGTTTGTGCGCTGTGCTTTTAACACACCCCATTAATGGTCAACTGGGTCACTATCCTTTGCAACCGTTCTCATGCACCAGGCTTACAGGTGCATTTTGAAATATCCTATGCAAGGACGTGCGACACAAACCTGGCAATGCATAAATAGGGTAAAAATTGCTTTGTTAACGTAAGTATCCGCTAGTTTGCATTTTCTTCCTTCTTAGAAGGTAAACCTGGTGGCTGACGCTCCAGCAACCCAAGCAGTAGGGCGCTGAGAAGAAGGCCAAGAAAATTGCCGAAATCTCAGCTCTGACTCTCATGAGCTATGGAAATGATTTTAGTCTTCTAATTGTTTGAAGAAAAATAAGCCCATAATTGTTTGAGACGGTGATAAACACGTTCTCTGTTTCTCGCAGCTGAATGCAATCACCAACCACGGCAGCCCTCCATGAAGTTTCAACCTGCCTGCTGGAAAAACATTACTAGTGCAATGATTCTCTCAGTCAGGGAGGTAAACAGTCCAGGTGCCAAGAACAATTTACTTGTCCTGTGATGAGCTGTCTCCCACTGCTGTTTGGAAGTTCAGTCATTACCACCTTCCCATGGATAACCCTGGGGCATTCTGCCGAAAAATCACTCTTGTAATGGAACCCCTCAGGCCCACCCACTCCCGGATCCTGCAATGCTGTTAACCTGGTTTCCTCCAAAACAAGAAGTAGACACCACGACATTTGAAAGGGGGCTTCCTCACTGAAGAATTAATGTAACATTAGTTACATTAATGTTAACAAATATCTCTATTGTAGAAAATCTAGCATGCATTTGTCATATTGGAGTCCGTGGTCTGGAAAGACTCACTGAAGTTCCTGATTTGAGGCTCGTGGGCACTCGCACAATTTAGGAGAGTGGTTAGAATCTGCAGCCTGCAGGCCAAATTCAGTGCAACAGCTGTTTTTGCAAATAAAGTTTTATTGAAAGAGGGTTACAGTAATTTGCTTCTGTATTGTCTATGGCTACATTCACACTAAACTGGCAGAGTTAAGTAGGGGCAACAGAAGCCATATAGTCCATAAAGCTGAAAATATTTACTGTCTGCCTCTTTACAGAAAATGCTGCCAAATTTTGGCTTTTGTTTGACTTTTTTATAACAGGGGCATTATAAAACAACACATACACAAATGAAAAAAAATGTAAGTGAAAACTACATCAAATAACTATTTCTTAAAAAGAGTAATGGAATAATGTGTTTAAGTAATGTATCTGAGAAGCTTTAGGTAGACTTAAACAATATAATAAAATAAAAAAATAAATTTTTAAAAACTCAACTTCAAACTCATTTAAAATATACGCACTAGAAGATGGCTAAATGCGGAGTAGACCATTTAAAATGGATTTACTCACATACAATTAGATTTGCTGGGTCACTGAAGTGTGTAGTAATTTGTTTATGTGAACTTTCTACATATTTATGTCTCTATCCATGCTATTCACTGACAATTTTTTATTCTGTGACTGGTCATGTGGTCATAGTTGGCATTTATAACCACTTTCTCCCACTACCCATTCTGTATTCCCTTTGTTTTCAGCAAGCAGCTCGGCCAGTCATGTTTCTTTACCCAGTGAGATGAGCTAACCCATAAATACTGAAGGATCTGGGTGGTTGACAGTCCTGTCTAGATTGGGTTGTTGCAGTTTTTATTGACCTTTATCAGAGAACATGTTGATACTAACAGGTACCTCAGGGATTTTCTGTATTCCAGACGCACCTTTCCTTACCTCCATCTGAGAGTAGTCCAGTTTCCTCTTGGTAGTCAGAATCAATCATTCCAAGAAGCACAGTAAGTCCCGTCCTTACTTGTTGATCCAGAGGCATGAGAAAACTTAATGACCAGATAGCAGCCTTAACTTCCAGTTCAATGAAATCATTGTCGTGTCTCCTGTTAGAAGCGTTTCTCTCTCTGGAACCAATAACTCTAGGCCAGCGGAACATAAATTTGCAAAAAATATAGGGAACAAAAGTTTTGCTAAGGGGTCAGTAGAGATAATAGTGAGTGGTGCCATACCCATTTCATCCCTTGATGCCTGGACCAGTGAGTCCTAGCTATCAGACAAATAGTACCAGATAGTGGAAACAAATTCAGAGCAGATACAGCCTTCTGGGGAACCTTGCCTCAGTCCTGCCAAGTATTCCCAACTAGCTGGCATTGCAATTGCATCTTCAAAGACCATTTCCCTGTCACATCATGACAGCTGGTTCAGGACTGTGGTGAACATGGAAAACCGGTGAATTCCACGAGGATTGCACCATTGTCATAATTCTTTTGCTGCAAAGTGAGTTCCTTGATCGGAAGCAACGATCTTTGGAATATGCCGACAGTGGATCAGGCAGGCATTCTTTAAGTCCATGGGCAGCAGTTTGGCAGAACCACGAGTGCGGGAAAGACAAATCCATACCCAGAGTACACATCTACTCCAGTAAGGTTAAACCACGGCCTCTTCATGATGGAACCAGTCCAATGTAATACATCTGCCACCAGGTACCTGGCCATCACCCTGAGGCACTTAACCTCCCATTATTTCCCAGTCACTGTTCTTGCTTTAATAGCAGACACCTTGCCAAACTGCAGTTTAACTTGTAAGTCATCTAGTTTCAGGATGACATTCCATGTTTGATTTTCAGCAATTTCAGCCCTGTGGCTACAGCAGATAGGGTTTTCTTGCGGACACACATAGATACCTTTAGAGTATTCATGTAATGCTTGATCTGGGAATTCAAATTCCAGAGCTTATACTGCCCTTTTCATCGCTTTGTCCAGTGACATTAGAAACAACCAGCCAAACTTATTATATTTCTTAGTTTTTTTAAACACTGTTAGAAAGTATCATGTATCTGTCACCTTGGTCTTGCTTGGTCCTTGACTAGGAGTATCTAATAAAAATATGTTTTGTGTCTCTATTGCAGGGTTATGCCATGGACAATTACTGCTTTTCTACTACTAGAAATTGAGTAAAGAACAACTTTAATCAGATTGGAGAGACAATTTCAGAAACCCCAGAACCAATTCAGAAAACTCATCCTTAACAGTCTGTTCCTTTAGAACTACTCCTGGTACCGAAATCTCTATTTGTCTTGGTTCTCCAGAGAAACAAAAACAATATGCACATATATCTGTATATGTATATCTATCTGTCTCTCTATCTAAGAGATTATCTCATGTGATTATGAAGGCTTAAAATTAGCAAGATCTACATTTACCAACGTGGAGACCGGGGAGATCTGATGATGTAAGTCCCAGCCCATGTGAGAAGGCAGAAGACTGATGTCTTTTATCTTATTATCATTTTGGTCTATTTAGGCATCAGTGGGTTCGATGAGGCCTGTCCAAGCTGAAAAGAGAAATCTACTTTACTTATTTCATAGAGTCAATTCTTATTTCTCATCCTGAAATACCCTACTGGATAGACACAAAATTATATTCAGCCAAATATCTGTCAACCCCTCGCTCTTGGCACCGTCAATTTAACATATGCACTTAATCATTTTAGTCTAGTTCTTTTCATTTTTACTTATTTATTTTTATGGAATTTATTGGGGTGACATTAGTTAATAAAATTATATAGGTTTTAGGTATACAATCCTATAATACATCATCTGTATGATGTATCATTTTACTTTAAAATGCATTTAAAATATTTAAAGGCACTGAAGAAAATTTCAAAACAAGTGTTTTGTAGTTTTGTGTTCATTAACATTTTACTGTGATTTCATACTTATTTATTTACTTTTTATTTATTTTTAAAGTTCAATTTTATTTATTTTTTAAAGTTTAACTTTGAGTTTTCTTTTTCATTTTATTTTCACCTGAGAACATGCTTATTGACTTTAGAAAGAGGGGAAGGGAAGGAGATAGAGAGAAAGAAAAATATTGATGTGAGAGCAACATTGATAGGAGACTCTCTAATGCGCCCCTACCAGGTTGCAACCTAAGCATTTGTCCTGACCAGGAATTGAACCTGTTGACACTTGGGCTTATAGGACGACACTCCTGACTGGAGTGTCAGGAATTAAATGAGCCACACTGGTCAGGGAATGATTTCATTTTTACTGTAAGACCCTTTTGTCTTTGCAACATAAAACAATCACTTAACAGCTCTTGAAGATTTTAATGTTTTCCTATGTTTCCTAATATTCACTATTAATGATGAAATCAGAAATAAATATTTCATTTATCTAAAAATGTAAATCTGTTGTATTTGAAATTTCGTTTTGGTGACCATATACTCACAAAGAGAAAGTTCATCCTCCCCACACTTTAAAGGATGACAATGTAAACATTTCTTGCAGATTACAGTATTTCAAAGCTGGGTCACAATTGTTTCATCTGTTTTTCTCTATTAATGTGAATTGTGCAGCTTCATGGTAGATTATCTGGAGGTTTTAATTGAATATACTAAATAGAAAAGCTCTGCCTATCTACATGGATATATAGTTTGAACAAAAAAAATAAATTTTTGTTCCTTTACATGGCTAATATTTAGGAGGTTTTTGAAAATATTTTATTTATTTTTAGACAGAGGAGAAGGGATGGAGAAAGAGAGGGAAAGAAATATCAATGTTTGGTGGCCTCTCACATGCCCCATACCGGGGGACCCGGCCTGCAACCCAGACGTGTGGTCTGACTGGGAATTGAACCTGCGACCCTTTGATTCACAGGCCAGTGCTCAATCCACTGAGCCACCCCAGCCAGGACTAGGAGTTTTTTGTTTGTTTGTTTGTTTTAACGTAATATAAATTATTTTATCTCAGTTTTAAATACCATTCAAGTATTTAACTCTATTCTACTTACAAAAAAGAATTAAAGTGCTCTCCTTTTAAGGGCAAAAGAGTATAGCATTACATAACAAAATAATTACCACCCAAAGAAAATAAGCGTGACGTCAAATGTCAGAAAAAGGTTAATTTGTAATAACAGCAGATTGCAGCCTTTTAATTCTTGAGGTGCGTGTCCAGTGGGCACAACCTCGGTTCTGTTTCAACCATCCCACCGTTTCGCTTTGGTTTTCTGACACTTTAGGTGTCTCGAGAGCTAGAGTCCAGGGTCACAAGAGCTGCAATGGCTCCAAGTCACTTTTAAATTTTTATTCAGAATGAGTCATCCATTTTCCTAATTTAGGAGAGTGGCAAATAGTTAACAGCCAAAACAATATGTTTTCTATTTTTATTCTGGTCCAGCATGATCCATCATGATTTTACCTTTGAGGATCACCTGCATAAACAGGCATATGACTATGTACCACTAAATTTCTTTAGAAAATGAGATCTTTTCAAGATCACAGATGAAGAATTAGCCCAATTAGTCTACTATAAAGATGATTAAATATATGTGTATGTATACATTTGTGTGTATATATGTATATGTTTATACATATGTATATATATGTATGTGTGTATACATATAGTCTACTATTTGTTAAGACTGGATTAGCAAATGAACATCTCAGCCTTTAAATATTGTTTTATTTTATTATGCTTTGAAATAAAATTTAGTTGTAGTGCAGTTTTACTTTCAGAGCAAAATTGGGTAGGAGTTACGGAGATTTGCCATGTACCGCTGCCATTACTCATGCGTACTCTCCCTCAGCATTGAAAACTCTCCAGCAGAGTGGTACATTTGTTACAAATGATGAACCTACCCAGGTTCATACCTCCTCAGCCTCCCAACTTCACAGTTAACATTAGGGTTCACCATTGGTAGCATACATTCTACGCATTTGTACAAATGTATTATAATAGATATTCACCATGATGCTATCAGAAAGAGTACTGTCAGTGACCTAAAAATCCTCTGTGCTTTACATATTCATTCCGCCTTCACTCTTTCTCCTGTAACCATGAATATTTTTACTGCCTCCATAGTTTTACCTTTACATACTGATTTTATGTTTATATAACATTTAATTATTTAAATCAAAAATCATTATTATATTTGGTAAATTATTTTATTGAAATATAATGACATATCATGTTAGTTTTAGCTATATAGCATAACAATTTGTTATTTGTATATACTGGTGAATGATCAGTACAATAAGTCAAATTAACATTCATCACTGCACATAATTATAAAATTTATTTTATGATGTATAAAATTTATATTAACTTTAAGATGTACTTTATTAGTGACTTTCAAATATTCAGCACAGTATCATTAACTTCAATATAGTATTCACCATGATATATTCATTTAATAATCAAAAATGTGCACCTTTTGATGCCTACATAGAGTTTGCTCCACACTCAAGTCTCCAGCAAATACCAGTGCTTTTTTCTATGAGCTTGCTTTTTTCTTGGTTAGTTTGTTTGTGTTTAAATTCCACATATAAGTGAGATCATATTGTATTTGTCTTCCTTTGTATTATTTCATGCAGAATAATGCACAAATGGTGAGATTTACTTTTTGCTGGATGAATAACATGTTGCATGTAATACATATAACATTATATATGTATAAATATATATAAACACAGTTCCTTTATCCATTTATTGGTCAAAGGACAATTGTCTTCATGTCTCAGTTATTACCAATAAATACAATGAACATGGGGGCGCATATATCATTTCAAGTTAATATTTTTATTTTCTTCCGATAAATATCCAGAAGTGGAACTGATGTGCAATATGGTTGTTCTTTTCCCAGTTTTTTGAGGAACTTCCATGACCTTTTCCATAGTGTCTGTCTCAATTTACATTCCCACTGACAGTGCAAAATCCTCGCCAACACTTATTGTTGTATCATTTCGATAATAGTCATTCTACCAGATGTGAGGTGATATCTCATTAAAGTTTGATTTGCATTTCCCTGATGATTAGTGATGCTGAGCTCCTTTTCATGTACTTGTTGGCCATCTGTATGTCTTCTTTTGAAAAATGTCTATTCAAATTATCTGCCAATTTTTCATTAGATTTTTTACCACTAAGTGATATGAGTTCATTATCAATTTTACACATTAACCCTTTATTAGATGTATTATTAATAATTATTTTATCCCATTTGATAGGTTGTCTGTACATTTGTTGATGGTTTCCCTTATTGTTCAGAAGCTTTTTAGATTTAGATTTTTATGTAGTCTTACTCACTAGGCTTTTTGTTTGTTTGTTTTGTTTGTTTTCATTTCTTTAGATAAAAAGTGCATATGAGAAAAAAGTCCAACAGTAAGTTATAACATGTAAAAACCCTACAAATACTATGAACATTACCAAAAAATCCATAAAAATGATCATTTGATTCACTATCCAACACCTATATAATACTTATTTTTCTCCACTTCTTGGCTACATACCTTTCTTTTTTTGAGTTAAAAAATATTTTTTATTATTGATCAATTACAGCTGTCCTTATTCGTCCCCTCTGTTCTCCCCTGCCCTATCCACTCCCTTCCACATTCAATCTCCACACCCCATTGTATTTGTCCGCGAGTCTTTTATACATCTTCCTCGACTTGACCCTTCCCCTTCTTTCTACTGTAGTTGCCATTGCTTTTAGTGCCAAACAGAAAATATCATCAAAATTGAAGTCATGGAGCTTACTACCTACATTTTCTCATAAAAGATTTATGGTTTTAGGGGTTACATTCAAATATTTAATCCATTTTGTCTTATTTTTTCTGTGTAGCTTAAGATAGCGAGTGGTCCAATTTCATTCTTTTGCGTGTGTCTGTCCACTTTCCCAGTACAGGTTATTAAAGATATGGTCCTTTCCCCATTGTTTTTCTTGGTCCCTTTGTCATAAATCAATTGACTATAAATGTGTGTGCTTATTTTCTGCACCCCCCATTCTTTTCACTGACCTATGTGTCTGTTTTTATGCCAATAAAATACTGTTTTGACTACTGTGGCTTTGCAGTATAGTTTAATATCAGGTGGCATGATGCCTTCAGGTTTCTGTTTTGTTTTGTTTTGTTTTTTTCTCAAGATTACTTTGGCTGATTGGGGTCTTTTGTACCTTCATAAAAATTTTAGGACTATTTGTTTTATTTATGTGAAAAATGTTCATATGTGTCTTTAAATTCTCAGACATACAGGTTGTTTTTTTCTAGGTGCTTTTATTTTTTGTTCTAATAATATGAACCACAGTCTATGTAATCCAAATCTGCTCTTCCTTTTACTCACATAGGGGATATATTATATTCATATATCTTCCCCTTCCCCATTGTATGACACTGAGATGAAAGAATGAATAAAAATATTAATAATCTGCAAGGGTTTCAGTTGTATATCTTATTTATTAAGCTTATTTATTTATTCCTATATACATCTCATATAGGATCCATTGAACAATTTAATAAGACATAACTAAGTTATCAAGACACTCCCATTGGCCAAAAAACTTACAATAAAGGGTAAGGATTAAAAAATATATACATATATGCCATTTTCTATAGCTTAATGCTTTACATTTCTTTTCTGAAAAGAAGACAAAAATAAATGTGTATATAAATACACAGATCTGAAAATATTAATTAATTCAAAAATAAGCAACACAGCCTTTGAGTAACAAGAAATTTAAATGAGAGAATAATCCATGAAGGTTGGTTAATTGACTATAGTCTCCTAAATGGGATGAGAGTTAAATTAAACCTTAAGGGAAGAAATAGACCTGATAAACAAAAAAAGAAGGAGAACATATCAAAAACAAGACCTGCTGAGGAAAACAAAGAAGGTGAAGAAACACACATATTCAAGGAGGCATGAATGAACCCTGATGAGGAGCAATAATGTGATACAAGAACCGAGAGGGAGATCAGAGACCAAATTGTACAGAACCTGGGTTGTTCATCTAAGCAAATGACTGAAAGTCGTCCTGTAGAACTCCATGAATATTATTTTAATAGTTTATTTCTCATAATATCCATGATAAACTGTGACTGTAATAAAAGGCATGTTTTGTGAAAGGTGATGAAAACTTATGTATTACAAGATAATCAGACTAAATATAGATACAGACAAATCTAAATGTAGCGTGCATGTCATATTGAATACAGTGGGTAGTTCATTGAATTGAGGATAATCAAATTGCAAAACATCTAAGATAGTGAAGAATGCACTGGCCACAATAGAAGAGCTTGAATAATAAAAGAGAAAGCTAGTAGAAAAAATATGTACCCTTACTTCTTTTGGGTAAGAAGAATGTTTGGAATATTACTAATATAAAGATTGCATTCTGTAGATATACTTAGTGCTTTACTAACATATGTTTACTTCAGTTAGAATTCAAATATGTCTTTAGAAATATATCAATCTTTCTTTTAATTGAAAAATTCATCAAATCATCACAAGAATTTTGTCCTTTCTTTTTCTTTTAATGCTGAGCAGTGTGAAATATTTTGGATTATCCAAAATAAGGCATTCAAAGAAAATCAGTGTAGCACAAAACTACTCAATGCCCATGAATTACATAAATTTTAAAAAATATATATCATCCTATAATTTTTGACAAGAGTTTTTTAATTACTTTCCTCCTGGTTTATAATAGCATGCAATAATAGTATTTGTCATCCAGGGTCTTGATAATGCTGCTTTTAAGTCTTTTTAATAAAGAAGAGTTATAAAAACCATAAAAGACAGATAGAAAACAACATAAGAGTTGTTATAAAATGAAACGGAGAAACAGCAAATAAGCTAAGATGGTTGAGTAAAACAACATAAGGGAAATTTAAAGTTTCCTAGTTTGCTGTCAAACTACAAAGAGTCCTTTTTAAGTTTTGTTCCTGCTGGTTGCATCAATTAGCCATGTGTTCACATTAAATGAGGAAATGATCAAATAATATTTTTTTGCATTTAGAGGGCAATCAAATCAAGTTTGTGGAGCAAACAAATTTGGACACACTTATCTGGATGCCCATTCTTGAGCTTGCCTAAGAACAGAGGGAATGAGACAGTGGCTAATTTATACAATGAGTAATCTACCTCTGGATGTTTACCTTTCTCTATCCACAAGAATGTGGGAAAGCTCCATTTTTATTTCTTATCACCATAATATATATTTTTCTTTTTGAAATACAGAAAGTAGTAGCAGATAGATCTTTCTCATGGAGATGGACTTTCTTCAGGAATCAAAGCCAAAGCATAAGCAGTATCTGCAGTAATTTTCTGGACTTATCATTGAAACTTTATAATGAACTACACCCACTCAGCATATAAATCAAAGAGAGCAACTCTACTCTAGGACTCTCCTTTGAGAGGAAATCTACTGCCTCCATCGGTTAGGGTCATTAAGAATGTAATGGCCTCTTAAGCCTGAAATCTAGAGAAGTGAATCACAAAGTCCTAATGTACTGGTTAATGAGGCCTTTGTGTTACCAATTATCAGCAAAACCCTTTGCATTAAAATGAACAGTCTTGAATTAAATGTTACTGTGGGTAGAACAGTCTGTTTACAGCTCTAGGTATAGCACCATTTTCTTTATACCAACAGCATTTTGTAAAATAAATGAGTGGGTGACTAAATAAATGACTTTAATGTAACACTTTATCAATGACTATCAGAAATGCTTATATTCTGTAATTTACAGTGTGTATTGTATTATCAAACATCATAGAGTTGGATAATTTTATAATATAATAATTAAAATTAGTAATATCACCTCCCAGATATGCATAACTCACTCTAACCATGAACAAAACAGACAATCCCAATTGAGGAGCATTTTGCTAAATGTCTGAACAGCCCTCCTCAAAACTGAGTCAGTGTCATCAAAAAAGGGTGGGGAAAGAAGGGAAAGATGAGAAACGGTCATCATCTAAAGGAACATACACATATGTATATAAATAGATATGTATATACATGTATACATATCTGCATATATGAAGACATTAATAATAGGAGAACACCAGTGAGAGATGTGGATATTTTCAGTACTATCTTGCAAATACTTCAGGTAAATCTAAAACTATTCTAAAATAAAAGTGTTATTAAAAATAAGTTTTAATATTAAAACCTATGTTTCAAATATACATTTTCCCAGTAAGAACCTGAAAATATGTAATAAAATGAATGACTGTTAACTAAATAATTCAGAATTAACTCCCTCTTGAGCTTAAATTAAACTATTATAAGCATAGTACAAATTCACTAAATCAGCCTCTCTTGATTTAAGATTTATATTTATTGAGCAGAAACTAGAGCAAAATTTAATATATGTAGCAGAATTTCCACTGATAAAGCAAAACATCCATTTAGAAAGTCTTAAATAAAATAAAAGGTTGTTGTCATTATTTTAAAAATAAATAACCATGATAGCTCCTCAGTTTTATGCATTAATATTCAATGTGAGATAAATGTGGTAAAACACCTGTTATTCAGATTCTGATAAAAGTCCAGATTCAGTAAATAAATATTATTTCTTCAAGAAAGCTTATGTTATTTTAAGTATATACAGTAACTTAAACTACTCTGACAAATTAGTTCAAAATTAGATTCTAGAATAAGCTGGTAGAATTGACATTTTAATGATCAGAGAACAATAAATTTGAAATCATCAAGTCATTTAATCATATGTTACCAGTTTTTCTTCAATGTGTAAGGTACCTTACTTTGAGAGAAAACTTTTCCCTTTAATTTATCATTTTATAAAAAGTGAAAAAGTTGAACAAAATGAGTGAGAACTCCAAACATTGTTTTCCTTGGATCTGAGGTCAAGAAAAAAAAAGTGAAATTAGTTAACAAATTCTAAGTTAAAATAATGTAAGCTAATTTTCTTAAATTTTAACAATAACAATTTTCAACATTGCCTTAAACATAGATGTCAATATTTTCTTTTTTTAAGATTTTATTTATTTATTTTTAGAGAGAGAGGGAGAGAAACAACTTGCATGACCCCGACTGGGGACTTGGCCTGCAATTCAGGCATGTGCCCTGACTGGGAATTGAACCAGCAACCTTTTGGTTCACAGGTTTGAACTCAATCCACTGAGCCACAGTAGCCAGGGCAGATGTCAATATTTTCTACAGAAATAATAATGGTGGAACTTAATATTTTATCTATTAATTATAGCACTTGATAAGATAATTAGAAATAAAATCATGCTGAAAGAATGAAAATAACTTTAAGTTATGAGGAAAAACAATTATACAATGTTTATTTTGTTTTTCTCATATTAGTGTGTTTTCCCCCATGTACATAGTTAGTGCTCGTAAGTCAGGTAGATTAACTTTATTTCCACGTGTTAGATGAGTGTGTGAGTGGATAATTTTAACTTGAAATAACCCTAAAAACTCGCAGATCATACCATGGAATGGATAATAGGATTAATGTAATGCTCATATAAGCCTTTCTACTTAAACCTCAGTAACTTCATAAACAGTCATGAAAAGAAATATCAGGAGAGCAACCAAATATTTTAGCAATGGCCTATGTTGTATCATCAGAGGATGTAATGCCAATGCACCCTGGTGGTTATTGGTCTAATAGGAGAACATTTTAAAATCTAATATTACTTAAGTGTTACTAATGTTATTTATGTTAATATTTTCACATTATTATCTAATATGTTTCTAAAAATATAATATGCCAGAAATATCCTCAAGTGTAAAACTTGTGGGGTTAGCTACAACGCTGTAATGATAGCAGTGCCTGAGTTTCTGAATACAGGGCATCAAGGAAAAGGAAGAAATGCTAATTTGATTCATAAATATTAAAAATGTATACTGAATTGCAGGTATGTGCCACATAATGACATTTCTATTAACTTTGGACTCCATATCTGAGGGTGGCCCCATATGGTTATAAAGGAGCTAAAAATTCTTATTACACCCTGATGTTGCCACTGTGGTAAATTAAACATTGTATCACACAGCATTACTAATGTGTTTGTGGTGATGCTGGAGTAAAGAAGCCTACCCTAAAAGTATAGTGCAAATGATTGTGTACGGAACATACATAACACCAGATAATGATAATGAATGTCTATGTTACTGGTATGGGCTTTTACAATGCTCTACATTTTATTGTTATTATAGTGTGTAGTCTTTTTAATTTTTTTACTGTGATTTTAAATGAAATTACCCCAAAAAATGGTTTTCTGGGTTCTCTTTCTATAAGATTACAAAAAGAATGCATTAAAGGAAGCATTGCCCTTATCCTGGTCACTTCAATAGCTCAGAAATTACTGTGTAACACCATTCAAACTGTTGATCCCCATCAAAATGACTATGAATCATAAAGACAAAATAAAACTCTTCATTTAAAAAAATATATTTAAATCAACATGATCTAAAAAAGAGAAAATATGTTTAAATGTGTAAGCTCAGGTTACCCAGAAAACACACAAAATGAGTTTTGTGATAAAATTAAGTTTAGCCAAGTGTAATTGTTATTGCTTACATCAAAGCCTATACAATTACAAAAGATTGGTTCTATGTTCAAACATTAACTTTTAAAAAATATAATCAACACTCAAGATGTGTCTATTGTAGAAATAAATGAGACTTTTTATACAAATGAGATAATTGAAGATATTATTCAATGTATGCAACAATTTAAATATTTCAATAAGACGTCATCCCTATATATACAGAATCTATATTATGCTCAACAATTTACAACATATTTTCAAATTTTACTTTAATAATAATTATGTTTAAGAAATTTTGCCATAAATGTTCTGGAGAAAATATGTATTGACTAGAGAAGAAATATAATGGCAACTGAAGGGAAAATAAATTTAAAAATTATGCACATCATAGAGTATGGTTTTGGTTAGTTCAATTATATTTAACATATGAAGGCCAATAAATATCACAAAATACCGGAGTTAAGTTCCTTAAGACCCAATCACTCAAATGTATGAAATACTGAAAGTAGTGTGTAGTCTTTTAATTTATTTTTTAAATGTTTACTGTAAAACAGTATGCTGTGTTACTCTGGCAGCAGCCTCGTACCTGTCCTATAACCCCATCTCTCTTTGCATCATTTTCTTTTATGCTTGATTTAATCTTATGCTGTTTTGTTCATCACGGCCTCTAAGCATAAAAAATCCACTGTTAATGTTGTCAGTAAGAGACCATATTGAGTGATTGACCTGAAAACAAAATTAAAAGCGATTGAGGATTACGAAGGCAGAAAATCAGTGATGGTAATTGCTCACCAGTCAAAACATGCCCCATTCCACCACAGCTGTGACCTTGATGAACAAGAACAAAGTGGTGTAAGATGTTAAGGGATCTACTTCATTGAAGGGAACAAAGGCTAACAAAAATCTGAGAAGGTCTTCAAATGTATAAAGGAAGAAACTTCCAATGAACTGAATTGAAAACCAGACACAGGCATTTTCCTCCCAGCACCATACGAGCAAAGCCAAAGCAAAAAGTTTGTTTGCTTGTTGAAAGGCAAGCCTGGACTTTACTAAGGTATTAAATTTATTGCTAACTCTGAATGTTTTAAACAAAACAAAAATCATTATTCATTACTTAATGTGAAAGTGAGTGTGAATCTGTGAGTGATGATGTGAAGGCAGCTGAAGAATCTTTGAATATCTAAACAATCTGATTATGGGAAAAATTACTACCCAGAGCAAATACTCAATATGAATGACATTGCCCTACTTTGAAAATAATTCCTGGAAGGACTCTCATCCATAAGGAGGCCAAGTTAATGCCAGCTTAAATGCTTTTAAGGAGTAGGAGAACAGTCATGTTCAGGGGCAATTTTATAGCCTACCTATTAAACATATTATGACCTATCACAGTGAAAACAACAGGGTCCTCAGGAATATCATCATACACTACCAGTGTATTACAGGAATGATGAGAACTCATGCATGACCCAGCTCCTCTTCCAAGATACCCACCAGAATTGCTATGCCAGCAAAACAAGCTAATATCTAGAGAACAAACTTTTCACAATTTTGCTTATTGTTGATAATGCCTCAGTACATCACCTTTTATTGTTGATCTTGTTCCAAGTTATCACCTTTTAATGTTAATCTTCACTGCAAAATTAAAGTGGTACTTCTGTCTCTAAACAATACTTCTTTCATCCAATCAATGGACCAAAGAGTTTGAAGTAGCTCTGAAGGCTTACTACCCAAGGAGAACCTTTGCCCTGACTATCACTAGATGTGTGAAAGACACTGATGGATTCTAGAAGGATTACAGCACTCCTGATGACATCAAGAACCTTGCTTAAGTTTAAGGTATTGTCACCAAGGAGTGTATGAATGGCTTCTGGAAGAAGATACTCAATAAGTTTTTCCATGACTTCAAAGGATTTTCCAAGAATGAGGAGCATACAACAATCAACAAGGCCATGCTTGAGATGGCAATCAAATTTAATCTGGGTAAGGATGACATTAAGGATCTTCTACAGGTTGTTCTTGAGGAACTAACTAATGAGGAGAAGTTGGAACTGGAAGAGGAATGCATAGCCAAGAAGAAGCAAGAGAAAGGGAAACTGCAGGAAAAAAGAAGAGCCCTCAAGAAAATCAAAGGGTTTAGCAGAAGTTTTTGCAGACCTCAACAATTTCCTTAAAAAGTTTAAAACATTGGCCCAACACCAAAAGCTTTCCATTAATAAAGAAGAATGTCCATGCTGCATTACCTGCTTACAAAAAACCAATAATTAACACAAGCAAACCGCCACCGGCATATTTCTGAAGAGAATGACACCTCTTGCAGAAGAGGCTCAGGCAGGCCCTTCAGGAGGTTTAAGAAGGAAACTTGTTGTAGTAGATGGGCGGCTTCATGCATGTTATTGACCCTGAAGACCTTCCACAGGGACAAGGCACAGAGGAGCAAGAGAGTGATGTTGATGACCCTGACTCTGCGTAGGCTTAGGCTATTGTGTGCATTTGTGTCTTCTTTTTTAACAAAAATTTCAAAAGTTTAAAAACACTAACATTTTTTAAATAAAAATGTATGCAATAGAGATATAAAGAAAGCAATTATGTTTGTACAGCTTTTCAAAGTGTTTTTGTCTTAAGCGATGTGTTATTGCAAAAGACTCAAAAAGTTAAAAAAATAGCATTTAAAAGTAAAAAAAAATCTTCAGTAAACTAAGGTTACTTTATTGTTGAAGAAAGAAAAACATTTTGTATAAAGTTAGAGTAGCCTAAGTTTCTAGTACCTTTTAACATCTCCAATAGTGAACAGACATATCCTACGCCTTCACATTCACCAACAGACTGACTTGCCCAGAGCAACTGCCAGTACTGCAAGGTCTAGTCATGGTAAGTGCCCTAAACAGCTTTAGCATTTTTCTATATTTTATGCTGCATTTTTACTGTACTTTTTCTACATTTGAATATGGCTAGATGCACAAACACTTGCCATTGTGTTATGGTTGCACATAGTATTCAGTACAGTAACAGGCTGTATAGATTTGTAGCCTAGGAGCAACAGGGTGTATCCCATAGGGAAGACGCACAGCAGGATATACCATCGGTTTGTGTGAGTGTGTTCCATGATGTTCCTACAATGAGGAAACCGCCTAATGCTGTGTTTCTCAGAATGATCCTTGTCTTTAAGCAACACATGATGGTATTTAAAATCTATTGGCTTTTTTTCTTACAATATTGGTATGTACTACCATGTAACAAATTGTCTCACAATTTAGTAGCTTAAAGCCACAAACATTTATTATCTCACACATTATCTGAGGATCAGAAATTTGAGTGTGGCTTAGCTGGGTTCTCTGGTTCAGAGTGTCTCACTGGACTGAAAGTAAGCTGCTAACTGCGGTTGCACCCATCTCAACACTCAACTGTAGCAGGAGAATCCACTTCTAAGCTCAGTCACATGACTGTTGGAGGGACTTTTTGTTTCTTGCCACATTGATCTCTCCATAGAGCTGCTCACAATAGGGTTTTGTCCCAGGGAGTGATCCAAATGAGAACAGAAGAGCCAGAATGAGCCCAAGATAGAATCCATAGTTTTTAAATCGAAAGGGGTATGCTATCATTCTTTTGTCATATCCTCCTGTTCACACAGACCAACCCTGGTACAAAGGGGAAGAAAACTGCATAGTTGTACAATATCAGACTGTGTGTATTTTGGGGAGTCATCCTGAAAGCTTCATACTGCAGCAATCCACGCTCTGTAAAGTGTGTACAGTCCTGCTGGATGTGTACAATACCCACTCTGTATTGCTGATCACTAGTCTAACCTCAGGTGTGAAATAATAGGCAACAACAGTATTAGAGCTTGTGTTATCACACCATATTCTAAAGTCATTGATAGTCCATGTTATCTTTTCAATGGAATTTTATGTGAAATAGCCTCTATTTTTAAAGGCATGATAGTAGTACATGATGAAGTAAGCAGAGATATAAGACAAGCATGTTTAAATTAATTGTTTGTGGGTTTTTTTGCTGTTTTTCCATCACATTGAACAAGCTAAAAGTTTGAATTACATAAATAATTGAATAGGTCTAGTTTATTTTTTAAAACATTTTAAATATTTTATTTATTTATATTTTTAGACAGAGGGGAAGGGAAGGAGAAAGAGAGGGCAATGTGTGGTTGCCTCTCACGTACCCGCTAATGGGGACCTGGCCTGCAACCCAGGCATGTGCCCTGGACTGAGAGTCAAACCAGTGACCCTCTGGTTTCTGGGCCAGCGCTCAATCCACTGAGCTACACCAGCCAGGGCTTTAAAAAAATAAAAATATATTTTATTGATTATGCTATTATAGTTTTCCCATTTTCCCTTCTTTTATTCCCCTCTGCCCTGAACCCCACCTCCTACCCACATTCTCCACCCTTAGTTCATGTCCATGGTTCACACATGTAAGTTCTCTGGCTTCTCTATTTCATATACTATTCTCAACCTCCTCCTGTCTATTTTGTACCAACCATTTCTGCTTTTTATTCCCTGTACCTTTCCCGCAGTCTCCCTCATCCCCCTCCCCACTGATAACCTTCTATGTGATTTCCATTCTTGTGATTCTGTTCCTGTTCTAGTTGTTTGTTTTTGTTTCTGTTTTTATGTTCAGTTGTTGATTGTTGTGTTTGTTGTCATTCTACTGTTCGTATTTTCCATCTTGTTATCTTTCTTAGATAAGTCCCTTTAATATTTTATGCAATAAGGGCTTGGAGATGATGAACTCCTTTAACTTTAACTTATCCAGGAAGCACTTTCTGCCCTTCCATTCTAAATGATAGCTTTACTGTATAGAGTAATCTTGGATGTAGGTCCTTGCCTTTCAGGATTTTGAATACTTCTTTTCAACCCCTTCTTGCCTGCAAGGTTTCTTTTGAGAAATCAGCTGATAATCTTATGGGAACTCCTTTGTAGGCAACTTTCTCTTTTTCTCTTGCTATTTTTAAGATTCTCTCCTTGTCCTTTATCTTGGGTAATATAATTATGATGTGTCTTGGTGTGTTCCTCCTTGGGTGCAACTTCTTTGGGACTCTCTAGGCTTCCTGCACTTCCATGTCTATTTTCCTTGCCAGATTGGGAAAGTTCTTCATTATTTTTTCAAATAAGTTTTCAATTTCTTGCTCTTCTCTTTTTGGCACCCCTATGATGCAGATGTTGGAATATTTAAAGGTTGTCCTGGAGGTTCCTAAGTCTCTCCTCATTTTTTTGGATTCTTGTTTCTTCATTCTGTTCTGATTGAGTGTTTATTTCTTCCTTCTGTTCCAAACTGTTGATTTGGATCCTGGTCTCTTTCCCTTCACTGTTGGTTACCTGTATATTTATCTTTATTTCACTTTGCATAGCCTTCACTTTTTCCTCCATTTTGTGACCATACTCAACCATTTCTGTGAGCATCCTGATTACCATTGTTTTGAACTCTGCAGCTGATAGGTTTGCTATCTCTTCATGGCATAGTTCTATTTTTGGATCTTTGATCTGTCCTTTCATTTTATATATATATATATATATATATATATATATATATATATATATATATATATATATGGTCTATATATAGACTAGGCATTCCTGTTACATTGTAAGGGGTGGAGCTTTGGGTATGTGCCAGGGGAGTCAACACAGGTCACCTGCCATGGTGGTGCCATATATGGGGGAGGAGTCTGAGAGAAAGCAATGCCCTTTGCTCAGCTCTCTGCCAGCTTTCTGTCACTTTCCTTGATACCCACAAGCAAATTGGTCTCTTGTGGCGCTGATTCCCAGGTGGGTGGTTTTGTGTATATTCTAGGACCCTGTGGGTCTTTCTAACAAACTCTCCTGTGAGACTTGGAGTTTCTCCCACTGTATCAACCCCCACAGATTTTTACTGCCACAGATTTTGAGGCTTTAGTTCCCTGTGCTGGTATGGTGGGTCAAGTGGTCTGTTTCACTCCCCAGCTGTTCTTGCTGGTTTATCCACACACAAATGTGGGATCGCCAGTTCCACCAGCCACTGACTTGCCTTTGGCAGTCCAGCTGCCACCTTGCTGGGAGTCCTCTCCATCCAGGCTGCCTGACTATACCCCCTCTACCATTCTGGATAAATGTTTCTTCTTTAACTCCTTGGTTTTCAGACTTCCATAGAGTTTGATTTTCTGGCAGTTCTGATTATTTTTTTTAATTTGTTGTTGTCCGTATTTTGTTGGTGTGAGGAGGCAAAGTGTGTCTACCTACACCTCCATCTTGGCCAGAATTCTGATAGGTCTTATGTCTTGATACTGTCAACCATATAATTATGTTACTGTTGAAATAGATATCACTTAATTAATATATTACAATGTAATTTAATTAATTAGAAGAATAACATTGCTTTGGGCAGAAGAAAAGATGTTTGTTTAAATGCAGCTCCTTATAAGCACTGCTCTACAAAGTGATTGAAAGCAGTTAAATCTGAACTAATATTTCTGTTATATGGTGAAAACTTTATGAGCTGATAAGGTCAATTCTGAAGCAAATCCAAATAAATAAGTCTCAGAAATAGGTGCCATTAAAATAATAGTTTTGAATGAGAGGAAGAAAGACAATAATCTCTTCCATTCTAATGTTTCCAAAACATGTGCTTTCCTATATTGCTATGTTGCACTGTGCAATGGCAGCCACAAGGGTGAATTTTAAAAAATAGTTATGAGCTGTTTCGAGATTCAATAACCTGGCAACCTGCAGCTCATGACAGTTAGAGCCATGCTAATCATTTTGGAAATCATTCGGATATAATTTTATAACCCCAGTGAGAGTGGAAGTGGCAAATTATTTAGCTTTATATTGTTTTAATTTTATAATTAAGTAATTGGACTTGGAACAAACAGTATACTACTTCCGTTTTAATTAACATTTCACCATATAACTATAGTACTTGCCCAAAACACTACCTTCTACATATAGAGACAATTATGATATGCATTATTGAAAGTAATAAAATGTTTTACTAATCAAACATTTATGTGGATCAGGCATTTTTATGCAATGGCAATTATAAGAAAAGGAATCAGGTTACCAGTGACAAATTTTCTTAATTAGAGTGGAGCATGTTTAGATTAGTCATACTTTGTGTTCCTGTATAAAATATTCTTTCCTTAAAGAAACTTAGATTACTTTTAAAATTCATTTAAATTTTACAAGATTTTCAAGTGTTATTTTTGTTTGGTACTCTATTATGACGATATGGTTTTATTATTAACATATCCATTTAAACTACAGAACTTGTTCAGTTGGTGAGCAAATTTATCTGGTTAACAACAAAGTCTTTTACCAGCAAAAAGAATTGTGCAACATTATAGATTCTGATGTGTTTTTAATTTAGAATATCACTTAGCTGAAATTATTTATACAACAAGTATATTATCAAAGTTCCCATAAATAATATAGAACATTCAAAGTACTCTTTTACTAATTGAATAAATCTACATTTTATTCAGCCAACATAAATCAAAACCCCAGGTTAATAGAAGAATATCTCAGTCAGGTGTATGGATATGTCTCTTAAAAGTGAATATTTAGATTATTAAAATGTCTTATAATTAAAATTTCAGCAAGATTTTTGGCATTTGGAAATAATTTGTGATAGTTATAAAATAATATAGTAATATAAATAATATATTTTAAGAGTGATATATAAAATGATATATATATACACTTAGAGAGAGAAAACAAACGTTTTCCTCCTATAGTCATGACAGAGTTACTATTATTAGACTTTTCCATCTTCTTCTAAAAGCTACTAAAACATTAAACAAATTAGAATGAATTGGTGAAAAAAATAGGTTTAAAAATTAGTGACCTAAGTCTTCACCTTTGGAAGATAAGATGAAGTATGCAATTTAAACCAAAGATAAATAGAAGTAAGTAAAGAATAAATAAGAGTGGATATTTATAAAATAGAATTAAGAAAAAAATTAACAAAGAAAAATTTTATTTTTGAAAAGTTTAATAAAACCTATAATCCCCCTCACAAGACTGGTAACAAAAATGAAGAAAAACAATTTCAATATCAAGAATAAAAGAGTGGATATCTTGAGCACTAGAGTCATTACAAGTATAACAACAGAATAATATAATAAAGTTTATGACACAAATTTGACATTTTATCAAAGGAAGTATTACAAGACATAACCCAGCACTATTGACATAAGAGAAATGATTGAAAAGCTGAAGACGCCAAAGGCATTTAATTATTTAAATTTGTAATGACAAAACTTCAACTACTTCACCCCCTATGGCTTCACTGGTGAGTTTTATTACATTTAGGGAAAAAAATTAATATCAATTACATATAAATTTCTCCAGAAAATAATAGAGAAGAATAGAAAATCCTCAATATTTTTGTAAGGTCACCGTGGCCCAAGACCATTTATATGTTTATATTTATATTATTATTTATATTTATGTTTATTTGGAAAATAGTTATATTTAGATAAAATGGTTATGTTTAGAAAAATTAGATTAAAGGTAAGTATTCTTTATGAAAATAGAAAAATTGACAAAATATTAACAAATCAAGCCCAACAAATTAATAATAGATTATGACCAACTTCATTCTAGCCAGCAGACAGAAGTTCAGTTTACTTTAAAAACCATGTACATACCCACGTTAACAAAATTCCATGTGGGGATTGGATAAAAAGGTGAAGGTATTAAGCTAAAAAAAAAAAAAAAAAAAAAACATAGAGAGAGGAGAGTATGTGAATTACCAGAGGGAATAGGGAATAGGGAGATAGGAGAGGGAAAAGAAGGGAACAATAGTGGTGGAAAGAAACTTGATTTAGAGTGATGAGCACACAATGCGAAATATGGATGATGTACTATGTAATTCTACCCCTGAAACCAATATAATTTAATTAATCAGTGTCACCCCAATAAATTCAATTGAAAATAAATAAATGAAACCTGACTACGTATACATATAATGATAAGAAATCACAGATTACAGATTACCACAATACTTACAAAATTAGCATCTAAAAAAATTAAAAATATTCTTGATATAAAGGCTGAGAAACTAGAAAAAAATTCTGAGTTTTGAAAAGGTTGTCTACATAAATCCAACACTTAACGTTGTGTTTGGTCAAATCATAAACTTTTTACTCCTAGAATAAGAAAGAAAGCAAAGCTATCCATGAAAACTGGTTTTATTCAGTACCACACAAGAGGTTTAAGCCATTCCCATAAAGCCAAAAAAAATCAGTCAGAAGAGTTAGAAAGATGTATAACATCCCTTTAGAAAGATGATATGACTGTTTACAAAGAAAGTTCTTTGTAATCTGCAAAACCTGCCAGAACCAATAAGCTAATTTAACAAACTTGCATGGTATGAAGTCAATTTACAAAAACAATTACATTTTAATACTGGAAGCAAAACTTAGAAATGATTTACAGTTAGAAATTATTTTAAAAATAAATTTTGAATCCCCAAATTTAAATATTTAACACTACATTAAGGAAAAGGCATGCAAATATATTACCAAGACACTTTAAATTACTAAGATTAGATATTTAAGACAACAGAAAAACATAGGTAAAATGGGCTAAAGAATTGGAAAAATCAATGTTGTTTTGATGTTAATTTTCAACAAATTTTTCAATAGATTTCATGAATTCACAATAAAAATTCAAAATTATTTTTGCATAAATAGACAAGTTGCTTATAATATTTATATAAAAGATTAAAGAAACTAGAATAGCTAACTTATCTTGAAATGACAAGTAAACATGATGCTAAGAATTGCTATAAAGCTACACTAGCCACTAGAGTGTGGTATGTGTAAAGAAAATCAAATAGATCGATGAAACAGAAAAGAAAAACTAGAGATAATCCTACATTTATTTTAGACAAAGATGACAAAA
Organism: Anoura caudifer; assembly: GCA_004027475.1. Taxonomy (NCBI): domain Eukaryota; kingdom Metazoa; phylum Chordata; class Mammalia; order Chiroptera; family Phyllostomidae; genus Anoura; species Anoura caudifer. The sequence goes on from PVKU01002727.1 coordinate 103,078, forward strand.
CAGGTCAGTAGTGTTTGGATAACAGAGAAAATAAATACACCTGAAATCCTACCATATCCAGATGCTAAAATTAAAGATGGATCATATCTCTAAACCTAAACATTGAAACTATAAAACTTGTAAAAGAACACATTAAAGAATATTTCATGGTAACAAAGAATTTCAGTGAGAATACTTGAATCATTAACTACAAAGGAATTTGCAAAAGTGACTTCATTAATATTAAAATGTCTGATTATCAAAAAGACCCCTTTAATAAAATGAAGTTATCAGTTGTAGAGTTAGAGAAAATACAACATATCTGAGTAAGAACTACTGTATAAAATTGTAATGGACTCTCAGAAATCTATAATTAAAAATAAAATTTCTGGGTTCAATTCCTGGTCAAGACGTATGCCTCAGTTGCAGACAGGTCCCCATCTGGAGCACATATGCAAGGCAACCAATCAATATTTCTCTCTCAGATTGATGCTTTTTGCCACACTGATGTTCCCCTCCCTGTGTCTCTCCCTCCCTTTCTCTCTTTCTAAAATCAGTAAGCATGTCCTTGGGTGAGGATAAAATTATAAAAATAAAATAAAATTTAAAGATAGTAAAATATAAATATACAAACTGCACAAAAATTGTCATTTCATAAAAGAAATAAAAGAATGTCAATAAGAAAATTAAAAAGAATGCAACATCAGTAATCACGAAGGAAATGCAACTATAGTGAGATATCATTACATACTAAGAAGCTAAAACACAAAATACTGACCAGGTAACTCTGAAATTCCACGGAATGAATAAAACGTCACATCTTTCTAGTAGTGATACAGGTAGACAAGCTCTCCAGAGGGGGCTGAGGGCTCGGTAAAGAGGGACAGCCAGGGTAACTGAGTGCATGCTTCCCCACCCCCAGGCACCATGGCAGCAGGAGGAAGCCCACTGAGCACCTACAAAGCTGGCAAGATAACTGGGTAAGAGGGGAAAAGCCTTCCTACCCGCTCCGCTACCAGATTGAGGTTGGAACATGGGGAAGACAGGCACATGTGCAATAGAAGTTAAAACTGCACAGGAGGAAGTCTGGATGTAAAAGCCTGTCACTCTAGCCAGGGGAAAGAAGGGCAAGGTTGGGAGGCAGACTCACCTAAACTCACAAAAGTTTATTAAGTTATTTGGTCATTCTGAGTAAGAACCTGGTCCATCCCACATCCAAAATTAATATAAACACAAGGGTGCAAAAAAAAAAAAATCTGTTGCTCATGGCTCACCTCTTGGAACTGGTACTTGACAGTATAATGGCCTGTCCTCTTCATGACCTCAGCAGTCACACGGCCCATGGCCTCCAGAAAGGAGTCTCTCTCTCCTGCTGACCCAGTGGAGCATTCCTCGTTCACTGGCAAACTCTCCAGCCTGGGAGCTCAGGACCTAGTGGCCCTAGAAGCCACATGGACAATGGCAACACCAGCCCCACATCCAGCCTCCGGGGATGAGCCAGAAGCCAGACAGCAGCTGGGCACAAGCTAAGCTACCTGGATAGCTGCTCAGAAGCCAGATTGGGCTCCAAAGGACAGTACTTTAAAATGGAGCAGGAATTCTGAGCCCTGCTTTTTGTTTTAGTCTGGCTGAGGACACCTAGGTTTTGTCTGGGTTTTGTGGAGGAGATGAGCTTTGAGATGGATATTTCTCCATTCTCCTCCCAGATTGTTCCACATTTTAATAAAACATTTTTCATTTCTCACCAGCCTCAGCCTCTAGAGTTTGCCTTTTGATGGTGGTGGACATCTGAACCCCAGCTTGGTTTTCTAACAGTAGGTGCACACAATGGTTAGAACACTGTAAAACAGTCTTGCGATGTCTCTTTTCTAAATAAAACTAAGGATAAGTCTATTTGGTAATCAGGTATGCCAATACCTGGAATTCAGCTTAGAACAAAAAACAAGCCAACTATAAAATTTCTATAAAAGTGATTGTGGTAGAGATAATCCTACAACCAAGAATGGGAAACAACATGGGCGCCCAGCAAAAGAAAAGTAGAAAAAGAAAGTGTAATGGTGAAAATGCTAAAACACGACTGGGTATAAGAAGTTTTATTTAAAATAGGAAAAACTGGAAAATAAGATGCATGTCTACTAACAGTTTCTTACATAAAATTATTATTTTTCTATACAGTGTAAAATATATATAGCATTAAATAGAATGTACTATGATATATACAATTATGTTAAGTGAAAGAGGCAAACACATGAGTATGTACTGTGTGGCTACATTTCTTTTGAGATGGGGAAGGGATAAAAATCATACCACATTGTAAAAAAAAAAAAAGACCTGAGCCCCAGTTGTGTTGCTCAGTTGTTTGGAGCATCACCCTACATGCCAAAAGTTTGTGAGTTAGATTCCTAGTCAGGGCACATACCTAGGTTGCAGGTCTAATCCTTGATTGGAGCACCTACAAAAGGCACTGGTCAATGTTTCTTTCTCTCTCTCTGTCTGTGTCTCTCTCTGGCCCCCTCTCCCTCTCTCCCTCTCTTCCTAAAATCAGTAAAAACATAATATAGCCAAAGACACTGAAATTGAGGACAGGCTGACAGTCACCAGAGGGGAGAGGGGAGGGAATTTCAGGGGAAAAGGGGAAGGGTTTAGAGCAACAAGTATGAAAGACACATGGACAAAAACTAGGGGGGTGGAAATGGGAGGGAGGTGGGGAGGGCTGGGACAGTGGGCTGGGATGGGAGTGAAAGACAGAAAACTGTACAAGAACAGTTAAAATAAAAAAAATACGGCTTATCAAAAAAATTTAAAAAATCATATCCTCAGCTGAGGATTAAAAAAACCTCTTATCTTTATAAATAAAAATAGACCTGAGATTGCTTATGATGGTAGGAATTGACTGGAAATGTATGTAAAGGACAGTTCCTTCTACATTGACATGGATGGACAAGAGAATATTATGCTAAATGAAATAAGCCAGGTGTTGAAACACAAACACTATATCATCTCACCTATACGTGGAACAAAACAAATAAGAGACAAAAATATAAGCAGAGGCATGGAAATAAAGAACAAACTGACAGTAACCAGAGGGGTGGAAGGAAGGGGATAACGGCAAAAAGGGGGATGTGTATCAAGGAACACGTACAAAGGACCCATGGACAAAGCCAAAGGGGTGAAGAATTGAATGTGGGAGGTGGAGGTAGGTGGGGGAAGGGAGAGTCATGGTGGGGGGAATGGGGATAGCTGTGATTGAAGAATAATAAAAATATGTAAATCTTAATTGTATTTTGATTACATTTATCTTAACTCACTGAATTATACACTAAACATATTAACTTTAGTATATGTGAATATTAACTAAAGACTCTCAAGGTTGTTTCCATGTAGAACAATACTGGAAAAGAAAACTAGTAACTATGTATTTGTCACATATATATCACCTTTGTCAAATAAAAGTCAATTTAAATTGAATGCTATTTACTCTATATTTGTATAATCAGAATCTTATAATTCAAAGGCCTGTGTTAAAATTTATAAGAATTTAAGTAATGAGAACATTTTTATGTCATTTTTGCTTTATAATTTTCCTAATGAATTTTAACTCGATTCTTACTTAAAACATATGGTTTTGTTTACAGTCATATACATCATACAATTTTTGTTGATATTTTCCAATTTTTATTGTATTTTTATTAATAGTTTACATTCAGTATATTTGTATTGGTTTCAGGTGCACAGCCCAGTGGTTAGACAATCACATACTTCACATAGTGATCCTCCTGACACTTCAGGTACCCACCTGGCTCCGTACATGGTTCTTACAATATCACTGACTATATTCCCTGTGTTTACTTTACACCCGTGACTATTTCATAACCACCAGTTAGTACTTTGAATCTAATGTTACCAGAATATAATAATCGGAATGGTACTATTTCATTGGAATTTACTGAACTTGATTTATAATCGCCTTCACATATAATTTATAGAAAAAGGACATTCGATCTGAAAGAACTGTTTTCTTCTGTGTAAAATTTCCTTGTGAAATTCAAGCTCAATCACTTATGCATGAAAGTTATCAATATTATTGGAACTTGAGAGAGATGTAGTCAGTCTCCAACACAAATGCTGCTCTTATCTCTGAGATTCTTTTGTTACACAGTGGATGTTTGTAATTTTTCTTCCTTCTACTTTTAACATTTCTATATCATAGTTTTTAGTTAAGTTTCTTATACACAATATACTACTTAATATTAAAATCCAGTCTGAGAACATGCCCTTCATTAATGAATATGTACTTAACATATATACGTATATTTACTACAGCTACTGTAATATTGGAACATGTTTCTTCAAAATGTTGTCCTCTCCTGAACATTCTTTTTTCCCTTCTCTCTTGCCTTTAATGGAAAAGATCAAACATTCTTTCTGCTTACTCCAAATTATGGATGTGTACATACAATATAAAATCCACTGAGATGATCTGATTATCCACGAAGAAAAATTATTTTTCCCTTGATTAATTTTCCAAAGGTAGTTTACACAGTAAAATTTTTTTACAAACTATCTTGCAATAAAATTATACTATCAGTGGCTTTAACATTTTTATTGGAAACTTAAGTTACTGAATATTTTTATATTAACCTTTATATTATTTTATAATTTGCCTAATATTCTGGCATATAATTCATATAAAACTGTTCTTAAATAAAATTTTATTAAAGGTAGATGTACTTAGATTCATTCTCCAGAAAGATATGTAAGTAATTTTAAAATATAATTTTTTAGAATCAAATGTTAACAGGAAATAAGCACATTAAACCAGAGATTATTACCCAACATTAATGAAATAAATGATCGTATCTGTGGGAGTTAAGGGTTACTTTTTACGTTTTTTTATTTTTCAATTACAGTTTGCATTCAGCATTATTTTGTATTAGTTTTGGATGTACACCATAGTAGTTAGACAACCCTATACTTTACAAGCTGTAAAGGCACCATACATAGTTATTACAATACTATTGACTGTATTATTCCCTGGGCCATGTTTTACATCCTGGTGACTGTTTTGTAACTATCAATTGGTACTTCTCCACCCCTTATCTTCATCCCTTCATCGCAGTCCCTGAACACCCTCCCCTCTGGCAACCATCAGTCTGTTCTCTGTACCCATAAGTCTGTTTGTTTAAGGATAACTATTGTGTTTGGGATTTTGGTAGTTTTCTTATGGAAATAGTTGCCCAAACTATTGAAACATGTAATGTGTTGCCTAAGTCTGAGAGAGGTTTTCGAATCCTGTAGATATGATTGCACAGTTAATATTGGAAATCATTTTACTAGGACAGCTAAAGATTATGTACATGAACTGTAAATGTTATGTTTAACCCTGGGAATTTGTGACTCTAAGCCTATGCCTGGGCCTTATACTAAAACTAAAAGTTTATGTGCAGGTCATCACACAAGAATAAAAGTACTTGACAATACCTATGGAAATTAATGCACATAAGAGTCAGTGATTAAATATGAATTATGCTAATATTTAGCAGTGATTAATTTGATACAGCAAATTAATCTTCTTCCTGAATATGAAAATTTTTACATCTATGTATTACAACCTTGAATTCCTCAACTGTTTGTAGAGGAAATATGCTTGGTAGATCACAAATACACTTGTCTTAGTGGGTTGTATGTGAATAGGTAGGACTAGAATCGTTAGATTTAACTTACAAATAGGAAAATTTTCTTCACTTTCTTTAAAATGTGCAAAGTAGAGATCTTTGGTTTGGGTAAGTGAGAAGTAATGATTCCATCATAGCTTTCATGTGCTGTTTTCTCAGAAATCCCATACAAGTTTAGTAACCTTGCATCTACATAATAACTACTTTGATCCAAAAACAGGTTGGGGGGCAGGGGAGCGTAATGGGGAAGAATAGGGACAAATGTAATGGAACAATAATATTTTTAATTGATAATAAATGGAAAAAAATAAAAAGTTTCTGCTTATAGTCTTTTTTTACAATTACCTTATAAGGATGACCAAATGTTAACTGTATCTGCTATTTCACTCATTCACACCTAAATTTTAAAATTCATAAAGTTATCTTCTAAATTGGTGATTGATGTTTTGTTCTTTTTTTTATTTTTCAGCAGAGTGGTGAAAACTCGGCTTATACATTTCTGTCATATTCAAATTACACCTTTATCATGAATAAGTAAGAAAAATCATGTAAATTTAGAGTTAAACTTGTCAATGCTTTTAAGTAAAGAAAAATTAAGCAATGCAATTATTATATTGTGTTTTAATCCTAACTCACAGTTCTTAAAGGAGAGTTAATTTTGGCATTAAGGAACAATACAAACCTTATAAATTTGAGATCTCTTCTAAAATGGTTAGTCATTACCTAAATTTAAATTTCTGCTTCTTATATTCTTGTTCTGTATTTTATTTTTTGCACTGAAGGGATTCAAAGCATGAAATTAATTATTTTAAGATTTAATTTACTTCTCATTTGGTTCTCTCCCACTTAATCCTGTTGAATCGATATCTTTCTTTGAAGCCTTGAGAGCTCCGACAATTGTTTGCTCATGTGCATTCTTTTTAGACTTTGAGTCAGGCATATGCAGACTGAATGTTAGAACCCCATGGAATGTTTTCATGTTGTGCCTAGAGTTTATTAACATTGACTAGTTTAGAATTTATTCAATACTTTTATGGGTTTATTTATTTGTACCTAAAGCTCTTTGGTTTCTTACTCATTTGTTTAGTTCTCTCGGTCTTTATCTCTTCATCATGCCTCTTTATTTGTTCATCATTGGCCTTTTCATGATTTAGCAAATCACAACATTTATAAAAAAAAAAAAGTATAGTTGTGTGCCCAACATCTAATGTTGGAGAGATTCATTATGTTGACATTTTATAGTCTTTCTAATTATACGTTCTTCACTGTTTGTCCTCAAGTATTCTGTTCATCTTTGTAAGTACTTTCCTTAACTTTACAAGAGCTTTTTATCAAGAATCTATTTTTAGACTTTATAAAATCAGGCATGTTCCTAGCTGGCATGGCTCAGTGGATTGAACGCCAGACTGAGAACCAAAGGGTTGCCGGTTGGATTCCCAGTCAGAGCACATGCCTGGGTTGTGGGCCATGTCCCAGTGGGGGAGGGTGTGTGTGTGTGCAAGAGGCAACCATACAATGATCTCTCCCTTTCTTTCTCCTTTCCTTAAACTCTCTCTAAAAATAAATAAAATCTTAAGAAAATAAATAAATAGAATCAGGCATGCACAATACTTCCCATTTCAAAGTATGTAATATTTTTTCCCTCAATGCTTATATCATTTAGCAAAACTGAGGAAAGGAAAAAGCTTTGTTTAATATCTTATTACAAAGAAGTTTGAACACATTAGTTTAAAAATATCTACCTTAAATAGGTATTTTAATGAGTTAATATTTTAAAATACCACATATTTATTCTATTATTTTATTTACTTTCTTCCTCACTCATGTGATTACTTCTATAAAGAAGGAAGTAATATCTGTGTTACATGTCAAAGCAGACTGGTGCTTATTAGGATCACCAAAGGCCTTCAATAAAGAACACTCTTTTCCATATTGAGAAAAATAGAAAAAAGGAGCCAGAAATTAAGTACACACTTTACAATAATAACTAATAATTGCCAAATATGTATTCATTACATATTTGGGCAAGTTTGTTTCATAATACACACTTTCAGAATCAGGCACACATATGCACCCAGTGACAATTTTTGGTGAAAGAGCAATGGGAAAATTCTTTCACTCAATCAAAATCATTCAGAATGCTTTATCCCCATATTCAAAGGAATGAAGGGGTAACCTGAGTTTACTAAGGTATACTTGAATATGTAAATCACTAATTCATCATTTCTCTACTTTGAGAGTGACTAAATTGAGAAGTCAGGCATTTAAAAAGTAATATTCCTCCTCATGGAAACTGGAGTGGGAGGGAGAAAAAGTGTTTCTTGATTATTTTTACCAACTTTCCATTTTCTTAATTCAGCAGCCTGTGGAGCTGAGTAGACATATGGTTAACCTGCTCAGGGCTGGGAATGGCTAGTAGGCAGGCAGACCCAAGTCACTATTCGTGAGAACAGTTATTCTATACTAAGATTTTGCACCTTTGACCACATTCCTGGAACAATGTGTGATACCTCTGGATGTTTACTCCTAAAAGTTTGTGAAATATAGTACAGTGATCACATTAACTTCAAAGGCACTGTTTCACCAAGGCTGAAAATTCACTTAATAATCTACTGCCCAAATTGCATCTAGTTACATTTGCCATGAAAGCTCAAAATTCTTCACTAATGGAAATATTATGGTAGTCTAAAATCCAGACATGTAAAGCTAACCAAGTGATAAAAATGCCAATAAATAGATATGTTTGTTTGAGAATATATATCCTACCCTAATATTACATACCATGGTGAAATTTAATTCTAAATGTAAATTCTCTTTGAAGTTATATCACAAAACAGAAAAAAAAGCTCACAATCTGTTTCTCTGGTATAACAATGAGATTACCATTCTAAAGAAATGAAAATCCACAGTGTGTCTTCTCCACCTTTGTATTTTGTTGCATCTAAAGTCCAGGGGTTCTCAGTGCCAAAGCAGAAGCTGGCTTCTTTGGCATCCATACACAGGGCCAATGCTCACAGAAATAGGTGTATTTCCTTCAGGGCCCCAGAAACTGTTTCTTTCCATGTCTGTCTCTGATACACTTCTCTTTCAAAGTATCCAAAAGGTTAATATGTATATTTCCTTTAGGGCCTCAGAAAGTATTTTATTTCCATGTTCTCTGTTAACCGTCACTTTCAAAGTATCCTAAGAATAACTAGAAAGAGCGTCACAACCCTGACCTTCTACCCTGTACATCTAGTAATCCACAGGCACACGGGACCCAACACAGCTCTCACAGATGCAATTGTGTGGCCAGGAGCTAGTACTGAATGTTGCCTATGGCTTTGAATAAAATCGCCTGAACATGAGGGGATGAGGGAAAAATGAGACAATCTTGGCTTATGGCTCACCGAATTAACAGTCAGTGTACGCACAGTCCTGAATTCACATTCTGTGGATTTTAAATTCAGTTGGGAGAAACACTAGCACAAAATTAATATTCACATGATAAACATCCATTACCTCTAGGGATTTTTCCATCAAGCATAATCTCATAATTTCCATTTCCCTCTGAGCCCTTTTTCTAACATGACAGTACTGGATTGATTGTGTATGAATTCTAGGAAGTAACATAGCATTGCTCCTATTTTTTTAACTGTTTTTTTTTTTTTCAGTCCTGTGTGGCAGTGGAATTCCTTAACATTAAGAAACTCGCCTCTTGAGAAAGGTTTCTTTGTCATTTATACCTAAACATTGAGGAGTCACCTTTAGCTCATACACTGGGCAATGATATTTTAGCAGATGCACAAGTTACCATCAATCTCAAGGTCCGTTAGTGCTCGTACTTTTCTGCATGAAGGGTCCTGAATGGAAGATACGGCTCATGAGTGGTGATCTAAATATTTTCACTAGCCTAGCACTAACAACGTGGAGCTGCAACCTCAACAGGACACATGATCATATCGAAACTCTGCTGACTGGAACCTGAGAAGCAGTTCACATTGTTCAGCCCCCAGACTTCACTCCTGAAGTACACAAAGCCTCTGCCTTCTGGAATAAAGGGTGCGCCTCTGACATGCATGCTTGAGCGAAGTTGTGTTTTCTTGCTAAGCTGCAGGAGCCTGTATTCACAGGCTAGTCTCACCTGCTAAAAAATTTCCAGACCATGACTTTGCTTGCCTATATATAATATGCGCCAGAAATGGGTACAGCCACCAATATGGACCTTGGGATCGAATTCCTGAAGTTAGCTTGATGACTGTAGTCTTGGTGACTTGCTACCAACTGGTGAGGTCACTTATATTCTTTCTGACTCAGCTTATTCATTACCCTGTGGTCCTTGCTGAAATATAAGTTGCACGTGTCTCAGCTTTTATGCTAAACTTGTACAGAAAGGGCCTTTGGTCTGTAGACTGAGCCAACTTACGCTACAGATCTCTTAAGTCAGCCAGCTTGTGACTGGCCTAAAGCTTCGTGCACAGTCCAGAGATACTAAACACTTAAACCAAAATTAATCAAATAGTACTCTTAAATAGGTGACTTTTACTGTATGTAAACAGAACTTTTTTTCTTATTTTAAAAAGTAACAAAACAAACAAGAAACAATCTATAAGGACAGAAGATTCTGGTGGTATCGAAGGATTACATGCACATTTTAAAGAATTCATGGAACTGAACTTGAAAAATGACAAACTTTACTGAATGTAAGTCATACATCAATAAAACTGATTTAAAAAATAACAGTGAAACTTGAGTTCTACTAAGTACAACGTTAAAAAGGATATATATATTCTGCATATATACATATAAAAATTATAGATATATAATTTATAGATATATAATTTACATATAAAATTATATATGATTTATATATAATTTACATGTATATATAAAATTTAGGCTCTGTAAAAGCAGGTTTGAACAACAAAAATCTTTCCATGGGTAATTTTTGGTCTCCAAAATTCCACTCTTGTGTTTTATCAATTTTCCCAGCAATTGTACAAGAAGGTTGGAGCAACAGAGAAAGTACGATTTAATAGGGCTTCTATTTACTGTACAAGGTTTGACTAATTCAGACATTAGTAATGGAGTGGCTGGTAATTAACTTTATTAGTACGAAAAACCAACACAATGGTCCACTCGTAACACTAAAATTCAGAATAGGGTAGAATTTTCCCTAATATATTTGAGTTGAAATTCTGAGGGCCACATGTACTTTGATTTCTTATTTTTAATCTGTCCTCTTCTTGTCACACATGTGGGAAAGTTACCCTTTTGTTTATTTCCTTTGTTAAACATCAGTGCCATTGTCTTTTAAGTACAACAGTTTCTTTTGCCAACGTTTTTATATGCTCCAAGCTTCTTCCAGGATGTCCACACTCTGCGACTTTGTTTTTCTATGATACTGGGCTCAGTAGCTGTTTCTAGTCCTGCTCACTTAGAGAATCGCTGCCTGTCTGCTGCCCGTGCAGCATCCGGCCCTCCATCCTGGGAACTGCCTGTGTTGTACACGTGCCTGGGAGTGGTACCTGGCTTGCAGGAATGTGATGCACTGAGTTTAAAGCTGCTGTCTCAAACACAAGGTCAAGCCTTTGGTATCCTTCTGCCTCCCCTCAAAGACTGTGTTTCTGCTTTAGAGGTGCAAAGCAGGCAAGTGTCCAGCTCAAACACTTAACACATTCTTGCACCTTGTCACGTATTTTTCTCCATATGCCACTATATGCAATTTGCATCTATGTAAATTTTATTTCTACGGTTTGTTCCCTCTGTCTGAGAGTACTCTCTCTCTCAGTTATGGTTCAATCAGGGACACACAACTGCTAGGGGTTAGGCATGCATATATTTGAATTTATTACTGGAGTTAACCTCCACAAATCTAGGGCTTTGTAAGCTGGCTAAGCATTCTCCATAAGGGTGCTGTCTTTGCCTCTAAACCTGCACATGGTATTGACCACGATGGCCTTACATTTCCCTTAGATTAACTACACTTCAGATAAGCTTCTTCAGACTCCAGGCCCCTGATCTTCCTTCCTTTCTTTTCTGAATATTTACATTAGAGAACTTGTAATCCCAAACCCCCTATCTGTCCTTTGAGATGTAAATCTTTTTATAAACTACTTGCCAGGTTTATAACCCAGTAATCTCTTTCTCAAACATCTTGAAAGCACGATATTTCTTTTCTCTACATCCATTCCACAGCTCTGAAATTTTTCCTTTCATCTTAACATAAATGAAACCTTTAGCATCATACTCCAGCCAATTATTATCTGGTCTCTCTCCTTAGTTTTACCATAACACGTTGCAGTTGTGGATAATAATGTAGCAGTTTTTTTGTTTGTTTTTTTGTCCCTGTGATTTTTTTTTTTTTTTTTTTTTTTTTTTTTTTTTTTTTTTTTTTTTTTTTTTTTTTTACTTTAGGTACAGTTAGGCTTCTCTTCCACAGTTTGACTATAAATGACTATGATCAATCTGATCGTATAAGGAGGGTAACTGGTAATGGAAAAATACAATAATAAATAAATTTAAAACAAAAAAAAATTGGATTTAAGCAAAAAAAAAAAAAAACCCTGGGTAACAGGAACAAAAACAGACTATTTTTACCATAAAAGTTCTAGTCTGTACGTAACAGGGCAGCAACCCAAGCATGTCAGGGAGACCAGGCTCCTCCTTATATTGCAGTCTCCCCATGTTTATCACGTGGTCTTGTCCTCCAATTTGTAGTATTGCTGGTACACTATCAAAATCCTGTTTACATTTATGGAATGTGAGACAAACCAAGAGCCAAAGAAACCACATGCTAATCTGTCTAAACAGCTTTTGTGGAAATTTAATTATGTCAGTTCTTTTCTCTCTATATATTAGGTAACTCATTTCTTGTTGGATTGCTGTTTTTGTAATTATACTGTTTGGAAGCCATCTTTCAATTAACAAATGCTATTTTTTACTGGAGTTCTATTTTATATTCCAATTATCTTTGCATTTGAATATCTGGAAATATGTTTATTTTATGATTTACTCTTGATAGCTTGATTGAAATGAGATTCCAAGAATATAATTTTTTCACCTCCATTAAGATATTATTCCATTACCTACTGACATCATTTGTTTATGATGATGTGTCTGCTGTCAAGCTAGTATTCATACATTTTAAAATTGTCTGTCATGTTTCTCTGGCAAATCTTAAGATTTCTTATGCCTGACAGTCTGCAATTTGACTTTAAATTTTCCAAGTGTGCAGCGTAGTGAGATTGCACTGTCAACCTATTGAAGCTAAAATTAAATTTCCTAGAGCTCTCTTCCCTTTGTCATTCCAAGTCGAGATTGGCTACATGATAAATTTTAATCCGATCCGGAAGGCACTAAGAAACAGCTGTTTTTGCTGCATCAAAGTTAGGGTAGAGCACCAGAGCCTGTGTGGCTGTGGATCCACCAGCTCACCGCTCCGGGCGCGGTAGCACCCACGCAGCAGAGGTTGCACCTTCCACAGTTTCTCTCCGTTGGCTTGGATCAAATACAGATGCCTGTGAGATTTCACGCAAAAGAGTGCTGGCTTCCTCCTCGAGTCACCCACAAAATTATGGTTGGAGGTGGTGTAAGTCAGATACGGAACCCAGTTTATCCTCATAAGTAATAGTTTGGCTAGTGTTTTCTGCTACTTTACCTATGAAGCCCAGTTTCTTTTCTTTACTAATCCATAGCATTAGGCCCACAATCATACATACAAAAGCTAAGATTGGGTAAATTTTTAACCAGCTCCCGCATGGTATATATTCTAATACCTACAATAAATCTCTTAATCAATAGCACTTACCTTGGTTCTCCTTATCTAAATGAGTTATGACAGATTTCTTATTTCTCATTCATTCATTCATTCATTCATTCATTTATTCATGCTACCTAACACTTTACGTCCTTTTCAATTGTGATATGTCAAGTATTTATTCAGTTCTGGAATAATTTTATTTATTATATTATTAAGTGTTTCTTCTTAAGTATTTCATCTATTCATAGATTCTTCCCAAATTCCTATAGTGTAATTTTACCATTTTCCCAATGCCCATTAGTGTTTTTATATATTTATTTCTGTTGCTTTGGACAACATTGTGATATAATTAGTCAAAAACATCTTTTAATAGTTAATTTACCTATCTACTATTCCTAAATTAAATTTTATACTATATATTTAGTTTATTTCTCTATAGCTTTACTTATTTTATATCATTGAATTAAGATTTTTTGCTTTTATTATTTAAAAAAATTATGTTCTCACTTATTTTCTCTTTCTCATTCATAATTCTTTTTCAATATTTATTCCTGTAGACATTTAAAAACCATTTAGACTGTTATAATGTTTTTCTTTTACCAATAAATAATCTTTTAGTTTTGCTGGGGTTTTTTTTTTTTTAGAACTCCCTTTTAGCATGAATTGTTTTCAATTGTGCCGAGATATCACAATCTCTTCTGTCTTTGCTGGCAATCTGATTTGTTTATTTTCTATTTTTCTCTTGGATTTTTTAGTAAGTGAGATTATCTTGATGAACAACTCAGCAGATGGTCTTATATTGGTGGTACTATCATCTTCTCTCGGCAAATTATCAAGATATTTCATTTTAATTCTTAGGCATTGAATAAGATGGCAGCCCAGCACTTTGCAATGAGTTGCTCTATATTTCCTCTAACCTACCTAGTTATGAACCTTTATCAAAGTACCGCAGGTACTCGTAAGAGTTTTTCTTTTATTTGTTTTGTTCTTTTTTAATTGGATTCTATGTTTTAGGGTGCATGTGTCATTTCTCAATATCCAACCATAAACTTTGTTCCATTCATTGACCACATGCATCAGTCTGTTTGAACCTGCAGGGGCTAAGTATTTGACTGGCTTTGCACACGCAGCTGCTCCTCGGATTGTTTTGTCATTCTTCCATAGGTAAATGTGTTTTGGAATTTAATTTAGATAAGTCTACCTAAATGTTTCTGTTAATATTTCACTTTTGATGCAGAGATTGAGAGATTAAGTAATAAAGTTACAATACTCTTGTGAGTAGGTTAAAAGCCTCAAATATGTTCTTTACCAGCGTTGGAAAACTTTTTCTGTAAAAGGCCAGGTATTAAATATTGTAGGACATTCATGTCACATATAGTATCTGTCATATACTTTTACCCTTAAAAATGGTTTACAGTGATCAAACTATTCTTTACTTACAGAATATAGAATACATACAAGGTAAGGTGACAATTTTATGCTATTGGGTTGGTCAAAAAGTTTGTTTAGTTTGATGGCTCTAGTAGTACTTAGTTGTGTTTAACTTCGTTCAAAAATTTTTGTTAGATTGTATTATGACAGCTGTCATATCAACATACATTTAAAAATATCAAAGTTGGTGAATTTTTGTGCAGCCATTTTAACATTGAAGATGGAAGAAGATATGCAACATTTTTGGTGTATTATTTCAAGAAAGGTAAAAATGCAATTGAAATGCAAAAAAAATAGGTTTGTCCAGTGTATAGAGAAGGCACTGTGACTAACTGAATGCATCAGAAGTGGTTTGTGAAGTTTCTTGGTGCTGTTGACATTTTGGCCAAATATTTCTTCCCTGTGGGATTGTCTTATGCACTGGAAGAGTTAAGCAGCACCCCTGGCCCCTACCCACTAGGAGACAATAGCAGGAGACAGTCAACATACTCAAAATATCAAAATCAATAAAGTTATTAGAGAAAATGAAAAATGTGTCTTTTTTATGGAAAACACTACATGGACTTTTTGGCCAACCAGGTATTACATAGATAAATTTAAGAATGTTAGGATTGAGATTGTGTGTCAACATAGTAAACAAGTGTATATAGTATAATTTTTAACAGGAAAGACCAGAGTTACATTATGCTTAATTCCGATTTTCCTAATTAATATACCTTCATTTGCTTTTTTGCTTAATGGTAATTTGTGTATGTCAATATTTTTATTTTTCAGGAAACATTACAGACAGCTGGGCATCAGCCAAAATAATGTGCAATTCCTAATATATATGGAGAGATGAGAATTAAATAAGGCAACTATTTTAAATGAGCAAGGTTTGAGCAAATTCCTCCTGATAAGATGTTTGAGGAGAATTTTCTAAAGATAGTAAGTATTCTTCAGTTCGTCAACAACACTTTTAAAGAAAAAGGTGCCTTGGTCAGAGTCTGTTCAAGAGTATAGAACTTTAGTATAAGTATTTAAGGTCAAGACTTCTTTTGATGTTTTTCTCAAGTAGCAGCAAAATCAATATCATCAGCAAGTCTCTGAATAGAAGAGTATTATGTGAAAAAGACATTAAGCTATATGATATGTAATTTACAAACTACAATACACAGATAAAAGCCTGTTTGCTGAATTATGTCACCTCTCAAAGAATGCAATGTTCAACAGACTGGAATGGGAAGATGATAGGTATTTATTTTAGTCAAAATAACTGCCTTCCATTAAAGGAAAAAAAATTAATTATTTTTAATGAGCCCATGTTTTGCACTTCCTGGAGACTTCTTAAATAAGAAAATTAAGAATCTCTATTTAAAAAGATTCATGAGAGGCAACCACACATTGATGTTTCCCTCCCTCTCTTTCTTCCTTCCTTCCCCTCTCTAAAAATAAATAAATAAAATCTTTTTTTAAAAAAAGAACCTTTATAAGAAACCACATTTTTTAAAACATATGTTCACTCCTAGGAATCTGTTTTTTGGATGTAATCACCAATAAAAAAGTTACACAATCACTTATATGGAGAAGAGCCAGTAAAAGTAACATATAAAAGCTAACAACAAATGAAAGCAAATAAATCTTGTTAATTTAAATATTATTAGTGGGATTTCATAGTCCTATATATTAGATAGACCTTAATTCACAAAAATAAAATGTTCACACATTTTTTGAAGGCATAGTTGTAAAGTCTCTACTATGTGAGTATTTCACAAATGATGACATCTGAAGAAACACCTTTGTGTAGGGAAGTTATGAGTTATCTATCTGTGCCTGTCTACAAAATATTGTGTTTTTAGGTAGGTGTCACAAAATTTTATAGAATTATTTTTGAAATGCTTTTTTAATATTAGTTAATGCATACTACTGAGAGTTAGCTATAAGTTTTTACTTAAAAATGGAAAATGGAAGTATGAAACTTATAGTACCCAAATACAGTCTAAGAAACACAATAAATTAGTGTTGATAATATTTCTAAATCTGCCCTTATGATGTATCTATTTATCATTTTTAATAGTAATTATTTGTAAGTAAAGAAGGTATATTTTATCATACAAGATTATGTTCTCTCCCAAAACTTGTAGTCCTCCTTTTTATTTCACAAATATACTTTCGGTGAATGTAGCATCTGTATGTATTTTTAGTTTGCATGTGTTAAAAGTAATTAATTTATAGATACTATTCTTAATGCTCCACATAACTTTGGATAGATGAATAGAGAGATTGGGAAAAGTAGGTTTGCAATAATTACTAAATAATAATACAAGAATAAACTCTGTCTTTCAACTACTAACAACTATAAACCTACTTTTGCCCACCCAGGGCATATTTGATAATAGAATAATAGAGATGGCAGATTTTGGTTCTAATAAATATAAGATCTCGTAAGGGAAAAATAGCTAGTAAATGTAATACTTTTTGAAAGGCAGATTTTATGTATACATATATACTAGATCTGAAAAAATACTTCAATAAAAATGGAACGCAAGCAAATTGTGTGTGGGGGGGGTGAGCTTGAGAGAGAGGAAGAGAGATCATGCTCAGGGTAGCCTGGTTGGAGAAATTGTCATTTGAGTGGTTTTTGGAATGATATACAGAATTTGAACATATACAATAAGAACATTTTAGAAAATGGAGTAAACTTTTTGTAGGACAGAAAATAGAGTAGTATGATAGAAAAAGCTTGGAAGCTGCAAGTGTGAATCAAATGAACGTACTCAATGGGAAGCAGAGAATCAAGTGGGTTACTGTGCAAAGAAATGGCAATGTCAGTGCTGGGCATTAGGAGAAAGGCTCTGCCAAAAAGATCCGTTTGGCAAACAGTTATTGATCAATTTATAGTTAAGGAAATACATTTAAAAACTCACGAAAAGGGTTTCTTTTCTTTCATAGGCTGTAGAAAATACAAGAGATTGTTGCTCTGACTCTAATCACCGATACTAGTCCAATAAAATGGAAAAAATGGTGTTTTTAACACATCAAAGAAACAAAGATACAACAAAACCAAAATAAACTAAATTCTAGATAGTGGAAAATTCTTCAAAGAAAAGGGAGCTGTAGACATAGTAGAATTTTTTTTTCTTGGTTAAGCTGCGGAAAAAAGGAAGAATCTGCCACATTCTCTGGTACAGAGAAACTGGTCATACCTTTCATAAATTGTAATGGTGACATGTGGAATGGCTGCTTATAGGCTTGCGGAATAGGTTAAGTTTCATGAGAAGCTCCATCTACACAGTGAATACCTCTTTATTCACCTACTCTTTCCCATGGTCCTTCACTGAGGACTTGAATAGTAGGCCAAAGAGTGAGGGCACATCAGGGGACTTGAAAAAAATCAATATGAGGCACTCCATGTTTTCAGCTACCCAAGACTAAGAAATATGGAGAGCTGAGAGGTATCCTCCCACAGCATTCCAGGCTTTCAGTTCTCTAAAGCAAGAGAAGCATAGAGAAATTCTCTGAAGCATTCTGGGTACTAACAGAGTGAGAAAACACCTGAGAAATTTAGGGTCTGTGTATATGGTGTTGAGACATTGTTTGATGCTCAGAAAGCTGGTGGCTAGAAGGCAGAGAAAAGAGAAGTCCCCTGTGTCCCTAAATATAACCGTGGGTGGCAGTGAGAAGGGCACATTGTTATACTCTTAAGTTTTTAGTGTAAATGGATAATTTGTCTTTTTTAGTCTATTTTCTTTATTTCCTTCCCTTCTGAAACAATTTGATTCTTAAGCTTGTAGGTGTAGAGAGAGGTCACAGCAGCCTGGAGCTATGGGTTTGAAGCCCAAGTTTAACCAGTAGAATGCCCACATGTAAACACTTTCCTGGAATAAGATCTAGAAGTTCAAGCAGAGTGTGGAAAGCAGCTCAGTGAACTATATCACATAATGACATAGGAGAGGGAGGCATCCTTGTAGTAATCTGCAAAATATTTTGAAATAAGGAATTTTGTTGTCTAATTCAGGCCAAGACAAATACATTAAGCAGCCTTTCAGTATAAAATTTAGGAGTCACATAGCTTTTTCCTTAAGGCCACATATAGTCTGTTTTGCCGTGCCTATTTCATTAATGCAAACAGAGCAAGAATTATTAACAACTGCTCAAATAATATTATGACACACCAACAAATATGTAGAGGAACACATTGTCCATCACTACTTGTGCCCATGACTTGAGGCTGATTTGTATTCCATTATCCATTAAAATAGATAATTTTGAACATGTTAAATTTTTAGAATATGAACATTGTTCTGCAGGTATGTAAGAGAAAAGAGGGATGAATGTTGATGAAAGGAAACTCAGCTTGGGGTCATAAACACACAATACAGACAATATATTATAGGACTGAATATCTGAAATCTGTATAATTTATTAACCGATGTCACACCAATAAATTCAATAAATACATAAATAAAAGTAAATTACAAAAT
The DNA here is from genome assembly GCA_004027475.1 of Anoura caudifer. Lineage (NCBI taxonomy): Eukaryota > Metazoa > Chordata > Mammalia > Chiroptera > Phyllostomidae > Anoura > Anoura caudifer. The sequence continues at coordinate 122,367 of PVKU01002727.1, forward strand.
GCATACACAGGAATTTAAGATGATGGTGCATGATTTTTGCAACTTGTTAATTTTTTATAAAATATAAACTTCCAAGTATAGGCAAAATATGTAATTGTAGGTAAAGGAAGCACAGAAGATAATTGAAATATTTTTCACAAATATTATGAATTTTTATGGTTTTCAAATTTAAAATACAATTAAAAAAATGATAGTCACTGGAAAATAAACATGGAATGAAACTTCCTACTCACAAGAGCAATGTAGGAACAAATGTAATAAGAAATTTTCAGAGCCTGTACGAAGATACCAAAAATACTTAACTAGCAGAGAAAGTAGTTAGAAAAAATAAAGAAATTATTAAACAGAATAGTAATCACCAAATATTATGCAAATAGAAATGAGATTACCTTTTGTCTACCGATTTGGAAACTAAATCACAAAATAATATTTACAGGTAGTGTAAGTATATGGAGAAATAAGCTCTCATACGCTACTGAAGGGATTTTATGAATTGGTTGAATCATGCTTTTGAGTAAACGTGTGATAAGATTAAATGGGGCAGATAAATTCCATTGGCCCCACCCCCACTTCACTCAAGGAAGGTTGAACCAAGGAGAAGCAGTGATGGGAGATTTCAGGTAGGTGAAGAAACTAGCAAGAGTGTTTCCACCTCTCTCAGGAGTGCCCGACCTTTTGGCATCTCTGGGGCACGCTAAAGAAGAGTTGTCTTAGGTGATACATTAAATACATTGCAACACGTAATCACAAAAAAATGTCATAATGTTTTAAGTAAATTTACAATTTTGTGTTGGGCCACATTCCCAGCCGTCCTGGGCAGCATGCAGCCCGCAGGCCTTGGGTTGGACCCGCTGATTCCTAATTGGAGACATGTGGCTTCAAACCCCATTGCACTGTCCTGGCTGTGATTCCAGCTCCTGCCCACAGCCACTCTCAACTACTGGGTGACAGTAGCACTATCTCTTCTGTTGTCTCTCAAAGCCCAAGTGGGACTAGCAGCTTTAAACCATTGCTCATTTCTGAGTTTTACCTCACTGACCCATTTGTCTTTCAAACAGATTATTGAAAGTAGATGTATAACTAGTTTCTCATTTCAGATACCCATTATTGAACCATGTGGCTTGGGTTTTGTTTTACTGAAGGGATCTTAATCCCTTTGTTTTACTGAAGGGAAATAAGTATAAATTCTACCTTTAGGACTGTACTTTAGGGACATAATATACTAAACATGTGGGCTCAAAATGATAAATCATAATACTTTGAGACAGTAAAATGTAGGAAGTATTTAAATATTTAAAAGCAGTTGATTGATTAAATATATAGTTCATTTATAATAGGTATCACATGTAGCTATCAAAAAATCTGTTTTAAAGTTCTAAAGTTTGGGAAAGTTATTCGGTCCATAAAGTACAGCAAAGAAATAAATTTATCTAAGTTGTACATAGAATCTTAAACTACAATAAAAATTGTATCATTGATGTTCTTCTAATTTCTGCTTAGATTCTAATGAGTTAATTTTTGTATTTCCCACACTTTACAAAGAACATAGTTAATTCTATATCATTAATTAGTAACTATCATTGAAAAGGAAAGCTTCAAGGTGATGCTAATGAGAGAACATGCATGAAGCTATTTCTACTTGCTTTACAAATAGCTCTGTTTACAAATCTCTTAAGGAGTAGGATGATTTTCAATAAGGTGGGGTCAACTTGGAAGAGACATCTACATCAAATCTGTTGTTTTTCATTCCTGATATATGAAATTATTGCAGTCTACTTTTATTATTCACTGATTTCATATTTACAAACTTGCCTACTCAATAAAATGAACTTAGAATCCCCAAACAGTGAAAACAATCATGGTGCTCTCGCCATCATTTGAGGACATGCACACACCAGCGAAAAGAAACTGAGTCACCTGGTGCACGTGTTTCTTGCTGGAAGTGAACCAGGCAAATCTCTGCCCTCTTGAGTCAGCTCTCATAGTAAACAAGTGTCCTTTTCATGATCTATTTACTGCCACATTTTTACTCTTTTTTCACATTTTGTAGGTAATTCCATTGTTTAAAATCGCCCCTGAGCAGAGTGCTAAAATGCTATCTAGTGTCTCTAAGTGTCGGAAGGCTCTGATGAGCACACGAAGAACATATGCGCCTTAGATAAGATTTGTTCGGCCACTACTTCCAGTGTTGTTAGCTGTGAGTTCAATGCTAATGGGCCCACAATATAGAGTAAATAAGTTGCTTTTAAGCACGAACACACATAAAATAAGGTTATGTATTGATTAGTTGATAAAAATACTGTGGCTAGATGCTCACATAAACCTAATACTGTATTTTGCCTAGAAGAATGGTTCAGTATTGGATCATTCAGGGTCTGAGGGTAATTTATAGGACATAACTACTACAAATAACAACAATCTATTGTTTTGTAGCTAGTTTTCTCAGTAATTTCTATGTAACTTCTAAATAGTTTTATACCGTGCCTGCAACTCTTTTAGCAAAATGTCAGTTATTTACAATAGTAGTTTCTGAAACAAACTCCTCGAGCCCTAGTATTTTATGGTGGTCCCTCAGTGGACACCTTCATGTGGAAAAAGGTAATCACAGCAGTTAACACCTATATCCTCTGCTCCAATTTGTCAAGCCTTTATCTGTTTTCTATGTTGATGTTCATACAAGACCTTCTTTGTACAGTTTCTGCTGATAAAATAGAAAAGGAAAACTATAGGCATCTTACAGTCAGTAATGATGATGATAACAATTAGGATACTCAGATTATTGTTAGCTATGTATTTCAAATATAGATAACTTAAAATGGAGGATTATTTATTCTAACAATGAAATATGCTAGGTAACACAACCATATAATAGAAAAGAGAAGCCTGTTACTGCATTGAATTTTTCAGTACAATGACTAATTTCTTCAGAATTAATGTATATTTACTATTTTAAGTAAACAACCCAGGCTTAAATAAGAACACTGGCAGTGGTAATGAAGAAAAACGTGATTATAATAATTTTCATCGGGAAAGGAGGTGCCTAGCAACTGCTTAGATAGGAAAGGAGTGATTACGATGAAGGAGATGTAAAGGGCACTGAGAGATGAGTTATAACCAAGAAGAGTTGATATCTGGGCTGCGAGAGGGATTTCTAGGGTGAAGGGGTTGCCACTGAGGGACACAGATATAAGAGGAGGAGCATCCTTGATCTGCTCCTGAGAGCGTTGGTCTTTTTTGTTTGGTTTGTTTGGGCTTTTTGTTGTTGCTGTAGTTGTTTACATTTGCAATCAGTTGCTCAAATGTAAAACCACAGAGATGTTCAGAAGGCAATTGTAAACCGAAGAACTAAAGGTAGGGAAAGCAGTGATGGACCTACTTGGGGGAGAGTTCCAGTTTAAGGGTATTAATAATCTATGTTGAGCCACATCAGTTCAGTTTTATAATTGTGATAACAGTTCTTTAAAGGAATGGGTTTCATTCTTAAAATGTAAATAAGTGTGACCAATGATTAAATATACATAAAGATAGCTTATCATATCTCCCTGTGAACTCCCCCTCTGAGTGAGATGAAAACATAGTCTCAGTATGAGGTCCTTTACACGTGATTCCTCAGATGCTCAAGATGCTCAAGATGAGCACACATCACAGTTTCCTTGTAGTAAAGGCAAAAATCTGATGATGTCATAAACAAAAGACAAATATTGGGAAGAACTTAACAATAAATCAAACTTTTATTGCACAATAGATCTCTATAGGAGTTTCTTCTCCCTTCCCCCTCTCCTCCCCTCTCCTCCCCCTCTTCTTTTTTTCTATATCTTTCTCATTTTACATTACACATGGCATAATTAGTAAATTAATATTTAAGCATATGTATAAGAAAAAACATTACTTTTATTAAATTTGATATAAGCATAAATTAAAAATCATGTGTGTGATTGCATTCTATTTGCCAGGAAGTAGAAATAAATCTGTGTAGCAGGAAATCAGGCCATAAACCGAGTATTGCAGACCGGTGTCCAACACCAGGGAAAACTTTGCTTAGAGTAAGCACTAAGATAGAGGAGGCTCACCAACTGTCAAACAGGAGAAATTTGGGGGTATTGAACAACTAATACCACAGACATGAAAACCATTTGTAGTGATTTGGGATTTATTTAAACTTGACACATAGGACTATCGTGTTCCTTAAATCTCATAAAATTAAATTTATTCATAGTGATATAAAATTATATGTGTATGTACATACATAACATTTGTATATATAAATTATATATATTATGTATGTATAGAAAAATTAGGTATACCCACAAACACCTTCATTAATTAAAGCTTTGACTTGCGTATCACTTTGGCATAAAAATTCAGTGATTGACCGATGAATCATAGTAGTTTGGAAACACCACTGACATATCTTTCTCCCACCGGGGCAATGTTTCTCCAGTGCAAAACTGTGTGAGCAGGCACATAATTCCCCAAACCCTCTAAAAACAGCCTGGAACTACAGGAAGCATGAGCTGGAGGACACACTATTGGTATTAGACTCAAAGAGTGAGATTGGAGAAGACCTACAGGCAATGTCTATTAAGTTAAATGTGATGTCATGAATGAAAACACGTTGGAAAAGATTTAATTCTAAGTGTTGGGTCGGATGTTTTATCTTAGATTAAATTTTGTGAGCACCTTCCCACAATCCTGCTAATTCATCCTGGTAGAGAGAGGCCTGGAATTCAAATCATTCCCCCACTTAATCAGGATTCTCTGAAGCAGCTATGTGAGAATTGCCACAAATAAATGCTCCTGGAATTCCTGTGATAAAGCAGGTGTTTTTCTGCTGGGCCAATGATGGCTTTATAGAACAGATTTGAATTAGAATGCATAAATTGATAGATGCCTAAAAGCAGTATTAGAGAGAAAACACAGGAAAGGTGATTTATGCCCGATATTGTCATTTTAAAAATTCCCTATTTCATATGTTCCAGTCCAATTTCAAAATTTATTATTTTCAGCTTTAGTGGCTACAAAATAGGATAAAGAAACACTAGGAAGCAAAGGCTTGCTGATCTTTTGCCCTAAAATACCATCTTTGAGAAACTTCTTTTGAGAGACTTTGGCATTTCAAGTTAAGGTCTTATTTGGCAGTACCGCTCTCTTCTCCACATTGTTTCAGGAAGTGTGGAGTTTAAGGAAATGGAATTTTCATACCCTTCTTATCCCCTTGCCTACTCATGCACTGATATTTTGGCACTCCCAGTAAGATCGCAGAGCTTTTCTGCAGTGCATTTTATTTTTAGAAAACTCCAGTAGCTTTATCTGCTTCTGTCATCTTCCACTCAGGTGACAGACACACACATGCAAAGGGAGAAAGTAGAGAAAATCCCCTTTTTTAAGGGTACTTTTAAAGAGTTACAGAGTTTTCTCTCCTATTCTAGGCAAAATAAGGTGGTAGTCCTGTCCAAAGTTTCAGGAAGGTGCATTCTATGGCAAAAAATGTTATTTCTAATATATTTAGAATGTACCACTATATCTTTTGCTAATATATTTAAATAATCACACAAAGGAATTTACTAATAAAAGCAGCAATAACTAATACTCATGCAATTTCAGCTCTCAAGATCTTATTCAATCATTTTTTTTAATTTCATACAGTCTCTTATTGTTTCAGTTTATAGGCCCAGTAACTCTGCCTTTTTAGTGAAGGAACAGCAATGAAGTGCCTGTGAGATTTAAACCCACTCTCTTTAATTCTTTTAGTAGCCCCCCCCCAAATCCATGTGGTTAGAATAAAAATTCTCTTAACAAAACTTGAAAGGACTTCAAAATTATACTTCAAAGTGCACTCCAATTTCCCCAAAGAAGGGAAAAATGGAAAGAAACAAGAGAGAGGATTTAGCAATTCAATATGTAGTATTGGGAACCCCTTTTCCACCAGCCTCCAGGATTACAAGGACTGTGATTCCAGACACTTAGAAAGTGCTCTAAAACTATTTGTCAGACCAATAAAATTAATTAATGATTTTATGTTCAAGGAAAATTTAAAAAGAACAAGGTTCTTCTACATCAAAACTGTGGGCTCAGACTTTTGAACAGTAATTTCTGTGTATTGAGGCAGCTCTTTAATAAAACAGCTTTCAGTCTCAGTCTAACAAATACCTTGTTAGTCCAGCAAGACAATGCCTGACACAAACTAGGGTGCTATTTATCAAGAATTCATATATTTTCATCATTTGAAAACTCTTAAAACATCAAACAAAAAAAAAACAATAGGAGTTCTTTCAGCTTTCACGGAGTTCCTAACAGCCTTTTACTGTTAGACAGATTCCCCTTGTGAGGTTAGCCAAACCTAAACTATTGAATACTTTTTACTAAATGTACATTAAAATATTACGCTAGGACTTAGAGGATTGTCTTGACAGACACGATTGAAGTTTCAAATTAATCTAGTGTGCTTAACAACACTTTTAAAAATACATACCTAGAAAGCAATTTTGTTTTTTTATATGACCTGGACCTGTGAAACCTGTCCACAAAAAGTAGTAAGATATGCATATTTCTTTACATTGAATATAAGATTTTATTGTCACTAAAGAGACATATCATCAAATGTTCCACATAGTACACCTTGTATAAGAATGACCCAACACAAAGCATTATCTGTTTGAGATAGGACTCTTGGTTGAAAGAGGAATTTGAGTTTAGATATTTCAAAATATAAACATAGCTTTAAAGAATATTGGAAATGACTTCCAGAATATGTTCAAGTATAAACATTCAGAAAGAACACCCAAAACCAGAGACAGATTTGCATAAAGACAAAATCACAACCAGCGCCATGGCTGCCACGAGTGTGCATTGCCACCAGGATTTTAGCTTGTAGGTCGTCTGGGATGCTAGCAGTCTCCACATCACCGCTGTTGCATCAGGGAACCAACGGCACAACCAATGCTTCATTCATAATTCACACGCATCTACAGTTACCTTTACTGACAAAGTTCATTCACACAGAGGCACCTTCCCAAGGTGCTTAAGTTTGAACTGAATCTTCACTTGAGTGAATCTGATTGGTGAAGCTTAAACCACATATCTGTGACCAGAATGCAAAAGAGGCATTGAAAGAACAATTTGGGGCTCCATTTTTGAGGAACAAGCAATCACATGTTTGAATAATTCTCAAACATAATAGAGCTATTCCAAATTTATGTACAAGTATAAAGTAAAAGGGAATTCTGGCCCATTTACCAGAACCGATTTGTTTTAAGGTTTCTTGTAGTTATAACACACATAAATTTCATGTGTCAAGTGAATACAATCCTCCATAATAAGTAAATAATCTACACTACTACTAAAAACTTGCATTTATATAATCCTTTGCCATTAATATAACTCCTATTATTAACTTCAACATTTATTTTGTTTCCCACATGTTGAGAGAAACATGGAACCAAGGCTAAGCCTCAGCTCCCGTTTCTGGTAGCACGGCAGTCCTTGACAGTTGCCCAATGGAACTTTGGGGTGCCAAGATGCGTGCAGTGTGGTCTTTCAGGTGAAGCTGTGTCCCAAATGATCTTAAGCTGTTATTTGCCCTTTTTAGTGTGTTGATATTTGGACTATCCTGCAAAAGCAGTAGTGGGTAAAACTGCGGTGCCCTCACACAAACCAAGGAACTGAAGAACAAGTCATATCCTATTAGTCTTTGTATTATTCACATTCACAAAATCAGAAGAAGAAAAAAATATTATTGTTGAAGCAGTAAAAAATGATTAATATTATTACCTGTGACCTTTTCATATGTCTTTTTAATATCATTTGTGATAAAGTGAGAAGTTTTTAAGAACTTTTGCTGCCAATTGAAAAGTGGTGGTTGTTGTTTTGAAGGAAAGCACTGTGTGCCTGAGTTGCAAGAACTAGCAGATTTTTCTTTCTCTTCAAACAGCAGTTCAAAGAATTGTTTACAATCTTATTATTGTAATTTAGATTCAGGTATTTTGCAGTCATTTTCTAGAAAATGAGTATGTCACTCCAAGGAAAATAACTAAAACTATTTGTTACCAGTAATAAAATTTGAGGTTTTGTGAAAATTAAAATTTAGGAAAACATGTATCTATGACTATAAGCTTGATAGACTTCAGTATTTACAGGCTTTTTTGATGAGGTCAGGGATTATATAAATGAATGCATTTAAATATATATATTTTATAATTAAGTGTACTTTTGTTTAGATGCTTTGTCTAAATCTGCGAACCCATATTCCCATCTGACAAATGTACAGCATTACAGAGCCATGTGCAGCTGAAAGTCCCAATCCAATGCAAGACAGACTAATGAATTTTAATGCACCAGAGGAAGAAAAGTTTGCTGATATGATTTCAGATTACAGATTGCAATTAGCCCTTAAGAAACTACCTCTTGAGGAACTTAAGTGTTGTATCGAAGAAAAGTATCTGCCATCACCTAAATGTATTATTGAGAAATGCCTGCCATAGGAACATCAGGTACTTGATTCAAAACAGGTGTCTCTCCACTGCAACTTGTTCTAGAAAATGCTTGGTCACAGAGAGCTCTTCACTCTGAGATCTCTTCCATTTGTTCACCTTTCCACTTCACCTTTCCTCACACCATCTAGAAAGACTGCACCACTTCCCCAAACTTCTACTGTAATATACCTCATAATCACGTCAATCACACACTTAGGATTTCTTCCATTTCCTGCACGTTTGAGACTCTGCCTTGAAACACCTTTGAATCCTACTGGAAAGAACACAACCATAGATTGGTCCCCTTAGGGCTGCAGGCTCATGAGTGAGCAGCCTTTATAATTTTGCCTCAGACTTAATATTATCTTTGGCATCATCAAAAAACTCCTCCCTTTTCCAACTGCAGCGTTGTGTGAAACTGAATTTTCTCTACATATTTCAACCAAAATAGCATCTTATAACATAATGAATGTAGATGAATATATTCTTGTGAATACAGCTGTAATCTAATAAACTGAAAGTGTAGAGATTTGCAAATATGTGACAAATACTACTGGACAATTATTTTTGGCTCAATATTTTTAGAAAGGTGTATTATTTATGTTAGCATGTAACAGGTTAAACTTGCTTTTTAAAAATCAATCAATCAGTATTGTTAAATCCCTGTGTTAATTCCTTGTATGGCAATTACTAAAAAATATAAGCCATGAAACATGTCTGTGGGGCGTTCAGTAGATTTTTGAGTACAGATATGTCCTAAAACAAAAAAAGATTGAGAACTTCTCTCTTAGCCTTTCATTTAGAGTTCTACTTCTTACAAATGCATGTACTCTTTTATAAAAGGTAATTATAATAAAATCTTAAGCCTGGTTTTCAAATCTTGGAAGTCAGGCTCTTGTCTCTCTCACAATTCTCAAATGCAGTGCTTAACCCTCAGAATGTAGTCAAATAGCAAAAAACACAGCATAGCTACATGTCAAAAAATACAATGTGCAAGAGGTTAAATTCAATAATGTAGTGTAGTATAGTTATGAATATTATGTATATATTTAAATTGTGTCAATAGTAATTATAATTTCAAAAAATCTACAGACAAGAAGAATGAAAACAGAAAGCAATGATTTAAAAAAGGCGACAATGAAGCACCATGCCTTTTCTATCCCATATCAGCTATTACTGAAGCTTTTATTCACATTTTGCGGTATATATTCACATTTTGAAGATATATGTTCACACTATATCTTCAGCTGTCTGTCATACAAATGTATTCCCTATCTATTTCACAAGAGTCCTGTTATAATGGAAAATTAAGAAACCAGAAACTGGTAATTTCTTGTTAGTATGAAACCATCTGCTGTCAATCTATACACTAAGACGGGATTTTAAACAGACGTGCTCCCCACAACAGGTTCCGTGTTAATCACCAGTGGAACTTGATGAAAATGATCTTTTAGAATGCAGCTATTGTTTTAGGCAGGTTTTTTTCCTAATACAATGTTTATTTCATTTGAATCTATACTGGAATTTTATTAAGTTGTTTGTGTCAGTGGCAATAATAAAATCTGTTTCAGAAGATACACCAGGTATACTACATAAGATGCTTTACTTTTACATATAAGCGTAGGCAACATAATCTTATTTGCAGAACATTAGTGTTCTACATGCTGTTTTAGAATAGTCTTTATGTTTAAGCCATCTAAAACATATTAACTTACATGCTTAGCATGACTAAAAGTAAACTGTTAAGAAGCATGAAAATACCAAAATGTTCAGTTGTTTATTACATAATTATACATATAAGAGGCCATCTGACTCTTGGTCAACCTTTAGTACACCATGAAGAAGACAAGTGACATTTGCCTCATTTCATCTCCCTTCAATTTTATTTCCCTACCTAAATTTCTGGTAATCCTGGTTGTTATGCTGACCCAGTTACATGTTATTTAACAATTTCCAATGGTCAATTAGTTCAGATATGTCCACCTGTCTCCAGGTCAGTGATCAGAGACCCAGATAAACCGGGAAGTCCTGACTCTCAGTACTGAGGGGGCTGCTTTTTCAATTTGAAACACAATCTGAGACGCTTCCTTGAATTTCCAGGATAGTGGTTTTAAATATCATTCTTAAAAGTGCTTTTACCTGAGACTCACTTAAAAACAAAAACTGAAAATAAGCAACAATTATTTACAAGGAAATAGACATTTATTACGTTATCAACTTTAAACAGCATATGTTATTTGCAATACAATGTAAGAAAGTGAAATAAAAAGGATTTTAGGTCCAATCTATAATTTTTAAAGTGGATGTCATAGTATGTGGCCCGGAATTTGGAGCACATGCTATGTCTATCCTGTGGATTGATGGAGTAAGGGTTGGAGGCAGGGCCAAACTTCAGGACTACGGGCATAATGCTCTATTGCTATCAGTAGTATGAATGAGCCAGGAAAAAAAAAAACTATGTTGCCAAAATGCACATTAAAAAATATGTCTCACATTGAACCTCCTACCTTGGAAGAATGAGGCTTAAAGATGAGCTATCTTTGCAGCTGCGTAACAAATCTTATGGAAGAAAAAAGCAGGTGCTCAGACAAATTGCCAAATGTTTATAACAATCTCACTGCATGGATGTGTCTCTTCCCATATAAGCCCCTTATATGTGGCAGCCCTAAGAAAAGCCCTATGACTAAATATGTGGTCCTGCTCAGCTAGATTTTCCCTCTCCCCAGGAATCACCAGTCTGGGCCTGCCATTTCTGACTTCCCAATAAGTGTGGGTAAGAACTTTCTTACCCCAAAACCTCCTGAAGGAAGTAGCTCTGGACAGGGCATAGCTGGAAGAAGACATGTGGAATACCTACAAGATAACATTTTACTTGTTTTAATTCTGTGTTTGGGCAGAAGTACTGCATCTGATTCTTCATTTGGAAGTTCCATCAGATGTATTAGTTTTCTGCAGATGCTATAAAAATTACAGCGTGCACTAATTTTGAAAGACATAAATTTATTAGGATATGGTTCTCGAGCTCAGAAGTTGATCACAGGCCTCGCTGGGGTCAAATCAAGGTGCTGGCACGATTGTGCGCCTTTCAGGAGGCTCTGGGGAGAACCACTTCCCTCACCTTTCTAGCTGCTGCAGGTGTCCCGCATTCCTTGATTCACAGCATCTATAAAGACAGCAATGTAAAATCTCTATCTTTCCATGGTAACATTTTCTAACTACATCTAAGAAGTCTTCAATTTAAAGACCTATGTGATTAAACGGGGACCACCTGGATAATCCAGGGTGATCCCAGTCTTTAATTTAATCAAACCTGTGAATCCTCTTGCCATGTAAGGTAACATATTTACATACTCTGGGTATCAGGACTTGCACATGTTTGGAGAAGGGCATTACTATGTTCACCATACCAGAGGAAAATCCTCTTGCTTTTGTCCCAGAAAATGAACTTTTGACCTTTATTTCCAAAGTATCTCTATTTATTTATAATTACATCAGCAAAACCAAATAATAAAATTGTGATTTACTTATTTTAAATATCTCCTTTTTACAGTTCAGTCAAGTTACCATGTTTTATTTTCCTTTTTAAGGGCTAAAATAGTAAATCTGTGTCTTTAGATGCCAATAGACATGTAGCAATTTCTTAGAGCAGCTATAAAAACTAATATCCCTGATAAAATTTCCAAATTAAGAACCAGATACAATATTTTGGCTCAAATACAAATGGCTATGAAACTTAAGACAATTATGTTTGGTATATACAATTTTAATTCTCTCAACTATGATGATCCACTGGCCTACAAAGTCTATACATGAAAGACTGCATTGCACAGATATTCATGAACCAAACATGTGAATCCAAATATCTACTATTAAAAGGTCAGATAAAATATGACCTCCTCAGAGGTTTTCTTTCTGAAACTCCACAGTCTCCTCAGTCTCTAATTCATTACTCTTTAGAGCATGCTTCTCTGTCAAAAATTAGGTGAAATTATATAAGGGAGGACCACCCAACTAAACAATGGAATTTATTTATTTAAAAAATTGTGTATTTATTCTTGCATGTTTAAATTTTAGTCACCTTCAAAATACTCTGCATTTGATGAAAATAGTTTTTGAACTCATTGATTTTGATGCTTGTTAGTGTTCCTGCTGTCTTTTGTTTCACCTCTTCTACATTGGGAAAATATTTCACTTTGGGGACTTTTTTCATCCAGGGAAACAACAACAAATAAGTCATTCAGGGGTGGTCAGGTAATTAGGTAGGGTCGGACACGGGGGTCATGTCATGTTTGGTCAAAAACTGTGGAACATACCACAGTGTCGGCAGTGTGCTCAAAGCCAAACACAGCCTCTCACAACACCACCAGCTGGTACTGACACAGATGTGTTCCAAGAACACTCACCTAACAGGGGAAGCCTTTACTACATGGGGCCTGCCCTCCAGAAGATAATCTGTTTTTTGGGGGGGTGCCTCTTATATTAAGAGGGCATCCACAACTGGACAAGAGTGTGCTTTGGTCTTATTGCAACTATGTTTTATGCAATTACATGAAACAGGTAAACACAGAGATGATCATTCTAAAATGTATTTTCCCAGCATGTTACATTTTAACCCCAATTTTTACCCCAAATCCAAGGAATTCCAAATTTGAATATAATATATAGAATGCCTAGCCTGAGACCACCCACTAGAATTTATAAATTGAGAATTATAAAAAAAGCCCATATAAACAAAAAGAAGAAAAAATGCAATTCCAATCACAGTGTCTTTGATAAAAGATTAGTCACAGATAGAACTCATCTCTTCAAAGATGAATAAACTACAGGATAAAAGCAACCAAATTAATCTTACATAGTTTCTTTGTAAGTGCAGCAACAAAAATAATAGCAAAAGGGAAATGTGAGAAAGTATAGAGATGAATAACATGTGCTGGATGCATTGGAACAGAAATAAAATTAAACTGAAGATTAACATGACTCATTCTCTTAGAAATTCTTCCCCAGAAAACACTTAAAAAAAGAAGTGATAGGGTAATACAATGGAATAAAAAGAGGGTTTAAAAAAGGTATGAAGATAAAGATGCTATTGGACAGCCCTCAAGCATGGTCAAGAAGTATAAAGAGCAGAATTGAAGTGCTGATATAAAACACAGACATTGAGACCCTGTTTGAGAAAAACCTTACAGATCTTTGAGGAGAATACAATGATTTAAACACATAAAAATCAAAATCCTAATTTGAGAGCACAACCAATGGAAAAGAGATTTTTTGTGTTCCTGATTTAGAAAAACAACAATTACAGCAAAAATTCCAAATTTTAAATAACTTTTCCTGACTGACATAAATAAAACCATAAGTATAACACATTCTGGGAAATGCAAAGAGAAAAAAGGATAGGTAGATGATAGATAGATCATAGATTTTTTAAACAGCAGAGATATAATAAATAAAGTTATGAAAATAAAACTTTGGAATCTAAAAAAATCCAGAGGTCATTTCACGAGAATCTAGCAACCTATAAAACAAAACATAAAGTTATCATCCTTCGGCCTCTTCCTTGGAGGTCTCAGCTGCAGAAGCCAAAGGAGCAGGGTTGGCAGGTTTCTGGAGAAGGAAAGATTGAGATTCATTAGTTCCATTCTAAGGCAAGTTATCATTCAAAACAAGAGAAAACAGATACATGAATTTAAAGTGATTTAAGGAATACCTTCGGTTCCTAAAAAAGTCAATTAGAAAGTTCAGCTAGTCAGTAACTATGTACACCTCAATAATAAAATTATAAATGGTGAAGCAATTTAGAGAACTCAACAAATTTAGGCACAGAAGTATTTTTTTTTTTAATTTACATTATGGCCCTGGCTAGTGTAGCTCAGTGAATGGAGCATCAGACTGTGAATCAAGAGGTCGCTGGTGCAATTCCTTGTCAGGGACTATGCGTGGGTTGTGGGCCAGGTTCCTCTCTGGGGGCGTGCGAGAGGCAGCCAACTGATGTTTCTCGCACACATCAATGTTTCTCTCCCTCTCTTCCTCCATCCCTTCTCCTTTCTCTTAAAAAAAACATATACACAATCTTAAAAATACATTATGATTTCAAAACAAATTGATTTTTTAAATAAAAAAAACATTAATTAACATTCATGGGCTTTACTTTTAAGTAAAAGCCAACACTTTGTACTGAAAAGAGAATGGCTTTGGATGGGCTGGAAGAAGGGTAGAAAAATATGAAATGTGTTTTCCTGTTTCATTGAAGGCAAGTTTCATTCTGGACATAGAAAGTTAATAAATGTAATTGGTATTGATTTATGTCAGCCATTTTATTAGAAAACAAACTTTATAACATAAGTTGTAAAAGACAAAAGTAAGATTTATTAACAAAGGAAATATATAGCAATATAGAAATATTCAAGCACATAAAACCTAAAAATTAAATATCAGAAATCACATTTCATATTCTAAACAGTAAACATCTATTAAGAGAAAAAAGACTCACTTATTTTAGGTACCCAAAAATAAGTATGGCTACACAGCTCACATCAAAAACTAAAAGATTCTAAAAGTTAAAATTAAAATAAAATCATTAACAGGATTTAGACAAATCAATATCTTAAAAATTGAGCATCACGATACTCTTGTCAGATAGAGATTTTTAAATATTTTATGTGCTTACTTTTAAAGAGGAAAAGGGAGATAGGAAGAGATGGAGAGAAAAGTGGACGTGAGAGGAAAACATCAATCAGTTGCCTCTTACATGTGCCGTTTGGGGACCGAAGCCAGGCATTTGCCTGGGCAGGGAATCAGACCAGCGACCTTTCATTTCTCAGGATGATGCCCAAGGAACTGAGCCACACTGGTCATGGCTGTCAGATACATATTAAAATAAAAAAATATGGGTGAGCTTTCTTTAAAATGATTATAGAAGTAAACTATAATGAAGTTATTGTTCTGTGTATTGATGGAACAATATATAGCCCTATGGATGCATGTAAAAATGTTTGAACCTCATGGAGCTACTGATAGGAATATAATATGATGTTAGATACCCAAAATTCACTCAGTCCTTTATATTTCAAAGCGATTAAAAACCAAAAGTTTATTTAAAAATCTGAAAAATTAGACAGTGTAGTATTTCAAATTGTATTAGATTTATTTGCCCTTCAAATATAAAATAAATCTTTTTGCTTGCTATGAGATATTTTCAAAAACTCTCCCCAATAACTGTTTACTCACAGTTCTATAAATATAACTGAGATCTTTGTCTTCTTCTCTTTAGAATGTTTAATTATTTCAAGTACACTGTAACTTTTTCCTTGAGTTATATTTTCTCTTCATAATTTGTCTTTGTAATTGCAACCAGGAAACGTGGCCACAGAACTGAAAACCCTGAAGACAGCTGAGTCCTCAATATAAAAGATGTCAAAAGACTTTCTCACCTGTACCAACAGTGCCTCTTTAATTGTAACCAATTATAACTAGAAGTTGTAACTAACTGTAACAAGAAGTACCCAATAGATGTACCTTCAATTTTCAATTATTATGTCACCTTGTACATAGCAGTATTCAAAAGACATTTGTTGAATGAAGGATCAAACCAAAATATGTGTATGTGTGCACACATATGTTTGTCTTCCTGTCAAGCACCGTATATTTCCTTTACCAAG
Source organism: Anoura caudifer (assembly GCA_004027475.1). Lineage (NCBI taxonomy): Eukaryota > Metazoa > Chordata > Mammalia > Chiroptera > Phyllostomidae > Anoura > Anoura caudifer. Next base: position 138,496 of record PVKU01002727.1, read on the forward strand.
TTTTGCTCTCTAAATGGCCTAGTCTCTAGATCTACAAATACTGAGTGTGGTGGTTGGGGGAGCGGCCTGGAATTGGTGGGCTCCATTGTTACACATAATGCTAGCTGTGCAGTTATTCCCTGGGAGGCATCCTCTACTCAGCACTACCTGTGGATTATTGAGGAAAAACGTAGTTTTGAGACATCCAGCAGATCTTCATCAGAGGAAGCAGGTTACAGAGTGTTTATTCAAGCTTCGTGCAACAGCTTTCAAGCAGCCGTCCTCCAATATGTCTATTTGTATTTTGATGTGCATCCATTTTCTGCGGGACCATCAAAATCTCCTGGTGGATTGTCTTCTCAGTTTCCTTTTATGTGTATGAAGAAAGGGACGCTGGTGTTAGAAGTAAAGATGATTCTATTTTTTTAAAGGTCTGCTATGAGTCCACTGAATGGTTATGATAATCTGCAAGGTTTCTTATCAGGGCCTACTCAAAATAATTGAATATAAGAAAACTAGTGTACAATTTTGAACTTCAGAAAAAATAAATAAATGAACTTCAATCATGAGCCTTGCTCAGCCTGGAGGAACACTTTGTAACAATATTACTTCAGTTTGGATTATCTGACTGTCCTGCTATCTTTCAAATGAGTAGAGGACAGTCACTGAAAAGTCCAGGGTCTCTAAGACTCACATTTTTGTTGCCGTCCCGTGAGATTCTTTCCCAGTTACATTCCTGTTTGCTTATTTTGAGTTACCAACTGAATAGTTACTTTCCCCATTTGGTAGAAAATAACACAAACTAATTTCACTATGACAAATTGCACAGGAGATACACACAAACCAAGTGGTAGGTTTTTGACTTTGCTTATCAAATTGCTCCTCTCCATGTCCTAAAGAACTTCTCCGTGGTACACAAGAGCATTCTAAACCTGCCAGTGCATATACAACCACAGTTTTGGGAGAGCTGAGTTGGCCTAGAAAGAATGAAGTTTTAACTATCCCCCAAATTTGGTTTAGAGTAGGCTTTGTTTGTACATATTGATTCTGTTTATCAAAAGGCAGTAAGAGCTTGAACTAAGATTGAAGGCTTGTTGCAATCAATTTCCATAAATTGGTCAGCAACTTCACCATTAATCAAAATTTTTCAGATTTTTCTCATGGATCATGTATGGAAGAGATCAAAAGTTAAATATTTTATAGGGTACATTTTCTTACAGTGCAAGGGTGGGTAAGTTGATAAAGGGTCTAATAGTTCATATTTTAGGCTTTTCAAATATTACAAATTTTTTTTTTTTTTTTAGGATTTTATGTATTTGTTTTTAGGGGAAGGAAGGGAAGGAAGGGAGAGAAAGAGGGAGAGAAACATCAATGTATAGTTGCCTCTCCTGCTCCCCCTACTGGAGACCTGGCCTGAAACCCAGGCATGTGCCCTAACTAGGAATCTAATCAGCAACACTTTGGTTTGCAGGCTGGTGCTCAATCCACCGAGCCGCACCAGCCAGGACAAGGATGTTTGTTTGTTTGTTTGTTTATTGTTTTTGTTTGGTTTTGTTTGGTAACTGCTCAAGTGTGCTTGCTATTGGAGTACAAAAGCTGCCAGAGACACAACATAAATGATTGGACATATCTGTGTACCAATGAAACTTTGATTACAAACCTTATATTTGAATTTCAAATACTTTTCATTTATTATAAAATATTTCTCTTCTGAAATTTTTTGACCTTTTGAAAATGTAAATGATCATATGCAAATAGCCCACAGGAAAGATTTGGCCAACTATAGTTTGCTGACCTCTGCTATAGTATATAAATTTCAAAATATAGTTTAGAAAATATTCATAGCAAAGTGTTGAATCTTTTTCTCCTCTGGACATAGTAAAAAAAAAAAAAAAAACAATGTTGGAAATAAGGGAAGTAAGTGGAAACTGGCCACTCTGATCTGTCAACCCCAGGCTAAAAATCTGCGAAGTTCCTTGGCTCATACTTTAAAAATCTGTTCCAATTCTAATTCAGGATTCTGACAACTTGGAAGTGATTTGCCTTCGTTCTTTATCCCTCCTGTCAAGGCAATGGCTGTCTGCTCAGTTTCTTAGCCACATTTGGAGAATCTGCTAGTGTTCACTTATTCCATATCCCATAGAGGGGATAATTAACTAAGACCCAGAATAGAAAGCAAGTTTGACAGTGCCCTGCTTGGAATTATTGTAGAACGGGATGTCTGCTGTTTAAAACAGCCAATTATGAAGGAAAAAAATCATCATTTTAAATAATTTTATTTTTAATGAAGACATCCACCAAGTTTTAAAAGTAAAAAAGTCTAATAAGATGTTAGTGAAATATCCTTTTATCCTCAAATCCTGATTATTTTATTATTTTTATATTAGAGTTTTTCTTTCATCTGGTTTTACCTCCATTTCTTTAAGTAATCTCTTTTTATTTTTCAATTACAGCTGACACATACTGTTATACTAGTTTCAGGTGTGCAAGGTAGTAATTACATATTTATACATCTTATGATGTGTTCACCCAATAAATCCAGTACCCATCTGAGACCATATGTGTAGTTGCAATATTATGGACTATATTCTTTATGCTGTTCTTTATATCCCCATGAATATTTTGTAACTACCAATTGGTACTTCTTCATCCCTTCCCCCTTTTTCACCCATCTTCCCAATTCCCTCACATTCAGAAATCATTAAAATGTTCTCTCAGTTTGTTTCCATTTTGTTTATTGCTTTATTATTTTTTATTTAGAGTCCACACAAAAGTGAATTTACATGGCATTTGTCTTTCTCTGTCTGACCTGTTTCATTTAACATAATATCCTCTAGGTCTATCCACGTTGTCACAGATGGCAAGATTTTAGTTTTAATGATGAGTCATATTCTACTGTATATATGCACCACTTCTTCTTTATCCATTCAACTATTAGCAGACACATAGAATGCTTCCATATATTGTCTATTGTAAATAATACTGCAATGAACATATGGGTGCAATGTATGCATTATTGAATTACTTATTTGGGTTCGTTTGGATAAGTCCAGAAGATCCAGAAGTTGGAATTTCTGGATCATTCTTGGGATTTTCTTATAACATTAATTTCAAAGTCTATTTTGTCTGATAAAAGTATTGTTATCCCAGCTTTGTTTGCTTTTGTTTACATTTTCATAAAATAACTTTTTCTATCCCTTTATTTTCAGTCTGTGTATGTCTTTTGAGCTGAAATAAATCTCTTTTAGACAGCATATGTAAAAGTCTTGGTTGTAGGTCCTTGCATTTTATCACTGAATAATTCATGCCACTCCCTTCTGACCTGCAAAATTTCTGTTGAAAAATCAGCCGACAGTCATAATTGCCCACTGGCTCCTCTGTAGGTGACTAACTGCTTTTCTCTTGCTCCTTTTAAGATTCTCTCTTTGTCTTTAACATTAACCATTTTAATTATGGTGTGTCTTGGTGTGGACCTTTCTGGGTTCATCTTGTTTGTGATTCTCTGCACTTTCTGGGCTTAAATGTCAATTTCCTTCACTAAGCTAAGGAAATTTGCCATCATTATTTCTTCAAATAGGTCTTCAATTTATTATTCTTTCTCTTCTACTTCTTGTGTCCCTATGGTATGTATATTGGTACACTTGATGTTGTTCCAGAGATCCCTTAAATTATCCTTATTTTATTTTTTATTTTTATTTTTTGCTGTTATGATTAGGTGTTTTCTGCTACATTATCCTCCAAATCACTGATTCCATCCTCTATTTCATCTGATTTACCATTGAGTCCCCCTAATGTATTCTTCATTTCAGTTATTGTATTCTTCATTTCTGACTGGTTCTTTTTTATATTTTCTATCTTCTTTTTGTGTTCCTATCTCTTAGCTAAAGTTTTCACTGAGATCATGGAGCAGCCTTATAACCAGTGTTTTGAACTCTGCATCTGGGAGATTGCTTATCTCCATTTTGTTCAGTTTTTTTTTTTCCTGGAGTTTTGCTCTGTTCTTTTATTTGGGAAGTGTTTGTTTTTCTTCTCATTGCGGCTGTCTTTCTGCATTTGTTTCTATGGGTTAAGTAGAGCTGTTATGTCTTCTAGTCTTTGTGAAGTAACCCTATACAGTAGGTTTTCTGTGGGTCCAGTAGGTTTTCTGTGGGTCCCAGTGTCACAGTCTCCCTGGTCACCTGAGCTGTGTTCTCCAGGTGTGTGTCTTGTATGGATTATGTGTGATTTCATGTTGTAATTGAGCCTTGATTGCTTTTGGCTTGTCAATGGGAGAGATTGACCCTCAGTCTGATTGGTTGTGAGGACTGGTAACGACCAAGGCGGAGGAGCTGCTGTGCAGTGGTTGACTCTACAAAGCAGGATTCACTTTATAAGGGTTCCAGTGCTTGCCAAGTCTGCCCTTTTGGGGTGTAAGTTATGGAGGTGGTTGGGTGCTACTCTGGTATGGTCTGAAGCTGGCCACTGAATGTGTTAGGTCTGAGTCCTCCTGGGAGGTGCACACCAAGGTCAGCCACTGCCTTCTCTCTGCCTGAGGCCATCTGGTACAAGCTACAAAGTGATCTGCAAATGGCTACCTCTGGTGATGGGCTCATAGGTGCCTGGGAGAGGCTAACTAAGCTGAGAATTGAGGCTGGCTGCTGCTAGTGCCAGGCTTGAGGCTGCTTAGCAAGAGGTAGGGGCATGCTGAGTCCAAATGCTACTTATTTAGTGTTTGTGAACATTTGGGAGATTTTAGGAAAATTTGCAACATGAACTAAGACAGATCATTTATATAGAATACCACTGGAAATGGCTTGGGTGGGCCTGCAGTTTGGATGGAGAAAACTGTTAGTTAGGTTGACAGATATGACATCTGCCCACCAGGTCTGTGGCAGGGAGGGCTTGACAAAGGAACAATGGCCTCTACCAGCACTTCTGTCTGAGAGAAAACTGCCCTCACCCTTAAGGAGGACAATTTAGTTCCTCCCATTATGTTCTCAGCACTTTTCAAGCTGCTGTCCCAGTGCTGGAGCTCAGAACAAGTGGATCTTTCATCAGGTACACTCATGCATGAGCCCTTTAAGAGGAATGCCCGGGACTCTCACTCAGCTGTAATCTCCACTGACTTTCACAGCCAGAAGTTATGGGGACTACCTTTCTGGCGATGGAGCCCTGAGTTTGGGGGCCTAGTGTGGGACTGGGATCCCTCACTCCTCAGGGGGGACCTCCACAGAGGAGACATTTCTCCCATTTTTTTTTACTGCTATATGTGGACATGAAACCAGGGGAATTTGCTTCTCCAAACCTCTCAGCAGTTTCCATGTGTTTTTTTCTGTATACCCTAAGTTATGGGACTTTTGTTCAGCTACATATCAGATAGTTCTCATTAATTGTTGTTCTGTAATTTAGTTGAAATTTTGATGTGCTTGTGGGAGGAGGTAAGGGCACTGTTTCTCTACTCTGCCATGTTGGCTGAAATCTTTTACCTCTATTTTGTAATGATTTTGCTTATCTTGCTATTTATGTAGTGTGACTAAGCATAATTTCTTGATTTGTGACTATGTTTTACTCACTTCATTTACTACCAGATCTGTCTCTTTCCTTTTCCCTGTTTCTAAACAATGCAGTTATATCATATTTTTATTTAAAGATTTTTTTTTATTTTTAGAAGTGAAGAGAGGGAGAAAGGGAGAGGGAGAGAGAGAGAAACATCAATGTGTGGCTGCCTCTGGTGCGCCCCCTACTGAGGATCTGGACCACAACCCAGACATGTGCCCTGACTGGGAATCAAAACAGGGACCCCTTGCTTCGCAGGCTGGCAATCCACTGAGCCACACCAGTTAGGGCCATGATTTTTGTTTAAACCAGTATTTAACACCTACAATATTATGGACATACAAATATCATTTACTTTGAGTCAAGTAATTCACTGTTTACACTTATGTTTATTTAGTTGCACAAATTCTTCACTTTTCGTAGAACTAATAGCCTCTTCTTTGTATGTTTCTTTCTCTGTATACTTATGGCTAATTCTTCTCACTGCCCAGTAGCCTCAGACGACCTCTCAATGCAGTACTCTAAACTAAAAACCCTTCCACTCAGTCTGTTCACTACAAGCACTCTTCCCCCCTTCTAGTAAAGCTTGTGTTTTCTCGCTCAAATCTGGACCAACTATACGTGCAAGAATGCCCCAGTATTCATTTTCCTCTAACTGCCAATGCTGCCTTCAGGACTTTTATATGCAAAATATTTTTAATCACCCCTCTCTATTTTTTCCTCAGTATTAAAGCTTTTCATCTTTTTTTCTCTTTCACTATCTACCTATCTATATATATATCCATCTTTATCTCTTTTAATTTAGCGATTATACGCTATGATATTTTTGTATTCATCATGCTGAGCACTAAAATACATATAGAAATTCATGCAGTTAATGCTGGGGATAATTGTTACAGTATTTCTTCAGTGTCTCCTTTCTTTACTTTTTTTTTTCTCTAGAGAATTTCAATAAGGTGCATGTTTGAATTTCCATATTGATTCTCAGTTTTCTTACATTTTCTCTCCCAGTAGTCTCTTTTTTTGTTTGTTTTTTACCTGGAAGGAAATTTATCCTTATCCTTCCCATCTTATACTGAAGTTCCAGTTTCTTAATTTCTTATTTTTTAATTACTGAGTTTCTTTAATTTTATCATTTTTATAGCATCTTTGATTTATTCTTTTCTTAGAATATTAGTTTTTAAAATAAATTTTTAAATTATTTGCCTACTTCACCTGAGTTTGTTTGCTCCTATTTATTTCATCTGCTGTCTTTTACAGTGGCTTCTGTTCTCCAAGGTCTGGTGACCCTGGGACACTCATGCACACTGAGCAGTGAAACAAGAAAAACCTGATGAACATGTCTAACTGGGAAGAAAACATGTTTGAATGTAAATTCCTTTCTTAAAAATTTCTTTATAACTCAAACCTGGTGGTGCTGTCAAATATGGATGAAATAAGCACATTTTAGTTAGATGAGAAATCTTAGAACCTGGGTAATTGATTACACTGTAATTGCTTACTTGCTTGTTACTATTTATAAAATGGAATTTTAGATTTATTTAAAGATATAACTTTCCCTATAAGTTAACAGTCATCCCAATTGCTCCAAATCCCACATAGTCCTGTAGTTATACTATCTTTGCCTATTGGTAAGATAACAAGGGAAAGATTTTTATATTTTTATTAGTAATGTTTTATTTTCGAAGGATGCCTTGAAGTTAAGTTGATCCTCAATAATTTAAGGGGGCCTTTTCATTACTACATATTGGAATGTCTACTTTTGTAAATGTTCACTAGTTTTATATTTTTACTGTTTAAACAATTCTGACACTGCCCTATTTAGTTTTTGACTTTCATAAAACTATTTGCCAAAGAAACAAATAATAATAAGGTATAGAATTTATGTTCTTGGTATATTTCTGGGTTTTTTATATGTGCGATTATATTTAACCTTCACTTAATTCAATATCCATGCATTGTTGCTATTATTACCTGCATTTTACAGATAGGGAAACTGAGGGGGAAGAAAAGTAATTTGTCCAAGACCCTGGAGTAAGTAAGCAGCAGAACTTGGGTTCTATGCCAATGACTACTAAGCTCTGGCAAACTTTAAAAACCAATAACAACAATAGCCTATTTTGTTTATTAGAAGGATAAAATATCATAAATAAAATTTTGAATATATATCTAAATTTATGCTTCTTAAATTGCCATGTAAATGATAATTAATGCACATAAAATACTCTATGATTGAAACATTTCTCATTTATTCCTAAAAACAAAACTTATCCTTCAATTGTTCTGGAAGAAACTTGCTAATTATAATACCCTAAGTTCAATTTTCACAGGAAAATAAAATATCTTGGTGAACTTTTAGCTTTATTTTAGCTGTTTACAAGTATATAGACATATGAGTATAAAAAGAGATTTTATTATTAATCAAATTGTTTAGTTTTTTTTTTTTTTTTTTCATTTAGAACTGAGCAATGGACATCTCCCAAGTACCACAAAAGGGAGTCATGAGAAAGTCCCACTGTAAGAAACTGAGGTATGCCCTGACTGGTGTGGCTCAAGGGACTGAGTACCAGGCTGTGAACCAAAGGGTCACTGGTTCAATTCCCATTTAGGGCACATTTCTGGGTTGCAGGCCAGGTCCCCAGTAGGGGGCACATCAGAGGGAACCACATACCGATGCTTCTCCCCTGCTCTTTCTCCTTTCCTTTATGTCTCTCTAAAACTAATAAAATCTTAAAAGAAAAAGAAACTGAGGTAATTGCTAGGATGCCTTACAGAAAACACAAGTTCCTTTTCACATATACATGGTCTACGGCACAGACATATGAAAATACTGTGTTTGGTCCTGAAGCAGGTATCCTGGGTTCCAAAAGCAATATTCATAAAGCTAGAACTATGGACATAATCTACAAGGCATTTGATGAAGACCTGCAGTACGCTCATCAACCGCAACCTGTACCTGCAGATGTGTGAGTCCCTCTGACCATTACCTCTAGGCCTTCTGAAAGGGACCAAGACAAAATCTGAGGAGAAGTTGTAAAATAAAATCTACAAAAAATTATGGTGAAATAAAAATAACCAAGATCATCAATCTTCTGAAAGACTGAGACCCACAGGGAAATCTGTTGATATTGAGGTCTAACCATTGTGCCTGAGCAGTGGCTTCATGCGTGTTGGTCTAGTTCTATCTGAGGGAAGTCCAAGTCCAGAGATGCAAATAAATCTTCCTTCATCTCTTCTTAGATCAGGAAAAAAATATGTTCATTGTTCAAAAATAATCTTCTATGCATTTGCTGCTGTAAGAGTATTTCTGTTAACAGACAAAAAAAAGGGGGGGAGGGGGGGAAAAAGAACAGGGCAGGCAGCCATTGGCAACATTTCTAATTTAAAAACCATTTTAGTTAGTCTTAATGTGTTGCAACCATTTTAAACCAAATTTTGCATTTACTTTCTGAAGATGATTCACTATATTCATGATTGCTTGGGGTGTATTTCTTTTCCTGGAATTTCTCAGAATATTCAAAACACAAAACAATATTTATAGTATAATGTAAAGGCCTACTAAAGTAGTTCTTCATAAAATATAGTAAATTTATTAAAATGCTTTATTATATCATGATTGAAAATGACACATTAATCTCAAACTCTAAGGCCCATTCACCTCATTCACAAAAAATTCATGGTTGTTTTATTGTAAGTTGATGTGAAAATTTATAATTGTTTCTCTTCTTTTTAGTGATCTAAGCTGACTTTTCTTCCTTGTTGACTTACTACAAATTGCAGTTGTTATAGGTTACTTAGCCTTTGTGAGCTTCTTATATACCTAGCTGCCTAGAAAAGCAAACAAGAAAATAAATTAGTAAAATACCCTCTTATGTCCAAAACAATAGAATAGAAACACTTTTCTGTAGCAGGAACACAGATCCATCTACCAAAATCTTCATCTTTCTAATACTGAGTTATAGACTGAAATTTAATACTGAGGCAAAAACTACATTTCCCAGTTTCCTTTCAGTGAAATCAAATGGGTGATCACATGATTAATTCTCCTCAATAGAAAGTTAATAGAATGGACACGTGCTCTTTGTGAACCAAGGCTTTTAAGTCTCTCATGATCTCTTTTAAGCCATCCAATGAAAATTATACCCTAATGGATGGTTGAGCTATAAGACAAAAAGAAGTAGAATTCTTGAAAAATCACACAGAAGAGACTGGTTCCATCAGCATGACTATTCACTAAGAATTGTTTTAGGACAAAGACTGTTTTATTCTGCTGAACCATTACATTTGGATTAAATTATTACTGCATTCTTTCCTACCCTCGCTGATATATCCCCTCTGCTTCTGAGAATGAAGCCTCTTTAGCTTTCCCAAAGATCTTAAAGTCTACACAACTGTCCAGAGGCTTTTGTATATTGGCTTACTTTCCAAATGAGTTCACACACTCTGTGGCTATTTGAAAATGTAATAGGCTCAGGGGATGGGGTGAAGGAGTCTTATAACTATTGGCACACAGCAGAAATCTTACTGGATTGGTAAATAATGACATTAATAAGGCACTTGAATGGTTACTGACAGTAACACTTCTTAAGTGGAGATTTATTCCCTTGAATTTAGCAAATATTATTTTCTGTGCCCATAAACATTCCTTGACATGTTTGATGAGACCGCACATCCTGCTTTCCTTTTTCAGACACTAAAAGCTGTTTCATGGAACAAGTGTTTGAGATGAAAATGAATAGGTAGAAAATAAAACTATAATGTAAATCCAAACTCATAGTTAGATAGTTGACAGCTGCATGTCTGAGGGAAAAATAGTCAATATTTCCTGTGATGATAGATTGAAATGGGATTAAAATACAGCTGGATTTCATCTGCTGCTTCTCAACAGTACACATTTCCTTCAGACTAAAAGAAGGATCTAGATGAGTTTAAAGTATTAAACAATTTATCATTCATAAATTTTATTTAATTTTTCTGAATATAAAGATTGGTAATTTTCATACACCTAATGTAACATTTCAGAAATAAGTAATGCATTTTTAAACATAGTTTACAATAGGTCAATTTTGCTTGTATATGACTGTATGATTATACCTCTGAGACCCCACCAAAACATTGTATATAATTCATATTTTTACAAGATGAACTGGCTGCTATAAGAGTATTGGGAAAGATTAGACCATGCCCTAGTAAGTACATAAACTGTGATTTTGAAAAATATTATAGCCTCTCATGGTTTATTCTAGATATGTAATAATTACATTCAGCTTTGTACTTAACAATATGATTTAAAATATTACACAAAAGAAATAAGAACTCATATATGTTGCATATCCCATCAAACTGTTAACTACCTTCTCATTAGCATCAAATAAATCTACATGATTCAAATAAGAAAAAGAGATTCTTAATTAACTAAAAACTCAAGGAACTCACACTCTCAGCCTGTGAATGTTGTGAATGCTAATAACAATGATTATTTTGATATCCCTTGCTCTAAGGACAAAGACTGAAATTTTGCCTGCCCCTGCTCATCTGAAGCACATAAATTGTGTCTATTTGAATTTTACTTTCTGTCAGATCTTAGTTCAATAATCACTTTCTCAGGAAAGCCTACACTAGCTTCCATACCTAAAGAAGAGGTGGTAAAAAAAAGGAGAAGGAGAAGAGGAACAAAAGACTTAAGGATAATATAAATAAATTATGGAATCTGAAGGATATTTAGCAATGCTGCTGAATATAAAATCAATATATACTAATTTTATTCTTCAGCACTATGCAATTGAAATATAAAATTTTAAATTACTACCAAATCAAAATATTGGGGATTAAATTTAGCAAAAAATATTCAAATATGTGCTATGAGTGTTTTTACTTCTAAGATATGTTGAAGAACATATAAATAAATGATCTTTTATTATCCATAAATTATCCATAATTATTATTAAGATGACTACCCTTTCCAAAGGGATTATAAATTCAGTGGAATCTCAACAAAAACTTCCCAGTTGTTTAAATTAAAAAACCGCTACTAAAATGGATTTAGACAGTCCAGAACCTAGACTACCCCAGCCAATAACTAATAAGAACAATATTTTCTGACTTACACTACAGTACTTACACTTTCAGACACAATAATCAATGACACATGGCACTAGCCTTAAAATTTACAGATATACCGATTAAATGTAATAGTAAGCTCAAAAAATGGACACAGTTTATATGGTCATTTAATTTTCAACAAAGATGTGAAAGCAATCTCAATCAAGACAGAAAAGTCTTCCTAATGTATAACACTGTAACAAGTGGATCCTTAAAGGAAAAAAAATCAAACCATATGAAAAAAGTAAATTGAGATGGATAATAGACCTAAACGCTAAAACAAAAACAAAACAATGAAATCACATAAGTTTTAGAAGAATACAGGTGAGATTATGGTGTGAATGTAGGTGCTTTGGAGAGTGTAAATGAATGACTGTAAAAGACTATGACGTACAAGTGATAAATGACTTTATTGAAATTAACAATATTGGCCATCAAAAGACATTATCAAGGGATTAATTTGTGTAAAACATATGTTGGACAAAAAATAGTATAGAAGGTATATAACTCCTTAAAGTGAATAATAAAAAGACAAATAATTCAATTAAAATGAGCAAGCAATGTCAACAAAAACAACAAAAAATCTATACATATGATGATAAAATTCATGAAAATGTGATTAACAGCATTAGTAATCAAGAAAATGCAAATTAAATCTCCAAAGAGCTTTCACTATAAAGAAATTAAAAAAAAAAAAAAAAAAAAAAAAAAAAAACATGGGAGAACTCTGTCCCAAGGAGCGCTCCAGGCCACACAGATGAGAATGAGTCATCCTGGACACACTCTTGTTCCGGTGGGAAAGGGAGTGATGATTCCCTCTGGTGAGGAATGCCCACAAGGCCTGCTCTCGCAGGGCTACAGTCTCTGAAACCGCACACAGTGGTCCTCTACATGTCCCCCTTTTTTGTTTGTTATGGTGGTAAGTCCGATGAAGCCTGCTACTTGCTTTTTACATATACAATCCATGGAAAACAATTTGCATATACATTTCAAGGCACAAAAGACCACGGTGATTAGGAGGCATCCCATAGCCCCCATGACCCAGACATCTAAACTAAACCCTTGAAACCAAGTCCTTGAATTGAGCCACTGTAAGTTGTCATGCAGGGTCTGAAAGACCTCCTACTAAGTGAGTCACTTAATGTCCTGAAGTTGTTGACATAGCCCAAGCTACAGTTCATCAATTTGTCCCTTGAGATGGGAGGAAAGGGCCCTTCGCAAGTGATGTTGGACTTCCTTCCATGAGTGCTGATTGGAGTTCTACTTCAGTTGGGTAACACACAACTTAGAGAAGCCTGGATCACAAGTGAGTTGTTGGCAAGTGACAAAAGCATCTTCCTTATCTGTACTATTTCTTCCTGGATCGGAGGAGTCAAGTGGAAGGGAGGTGTGTTGCAAAGTAGGGAAGCCTTTTTTTATGACATGGCTCCACCCTCTTCGCCGGCAGCTCCAAGGGTCCTTCTGGAGAGAAAACACAAGTATATCCTCTTCCCCAGGTTAGTAAATCAACAGGTTTTTTTTGTGGTTGATGAGGGAGGAACAGCTGTTCAATGATTTCAAATTTGAGGGTTAACTACCTACTTTGAATTGCTTGATTGACAAGACTTAGCTCAGCTCGAGTGAGCAGAGAGAGACACCTCAGTGAGGTTAATTCGGCGTCCCCTTTTAAAGTAGCAAATAAATTAGTAAACTGGTGTTGTCAAGGTTTTAATTAGAACTTTCCAATCCTGTGGAGTCATGCAATAGCCATTAGCTAAGGCCCCTAGCGTCCCCCTTACTTTCTCCCCCTTTTCCTCCTATCTAGCCATGGAGTTCCAACTGAGATTCCATCTGAGGATCCAGGGTTCAAGTCCCTGTTTGGGTGCCAGATGTGGGAGAACTCCTTCCTGAGGAGCTCTCCTGGCCTCCGTGGATGAGAATAAGTTGTCCTGGAAATAGTGTTGTTCCGGTGGGAAAAGGGCTGGCGATTCCCTCCAGTGGGGAATACCCCCAAGCCCTTCTCTGAAACAACTTTTATTATGATCAGAATGTGCAGAATAGCATATATATATTGCTTATCAATCAATGTCCAAAAGGCTACAGTTGTAGAAAACAAATATTATCTTATAGATAACAATCGAAGAAACACAGAGATTTGTCATAGGTCAGGGTCTGTGAGACATGCTGATGCCAGATGGTTGTAAAGGTGTATTTCATGATGAAAGGAGTTCGCTCCTTATGCTTTGAACTTAATCATCTGGTTTATAGCAACAGGCTATACCAAAGTGAAACAAGCTTCGAAGGATACAATGTATACTTCAAATCTGATTTCCCAGGGGAGCCCTTGGTGTTAGTGTTGGGTCATGCCTGCTGCCTGCGTTTCCTGGTTTCCCAGTGAGACTTACTGACTTCTCTCAAAGCCTGCTCTCCTGGGGCAACAGTCTCAGATACCACACAGAGCGGTCCCACACAAAACCCCATTCCCAGTAACACCATAAACAATAACATGCTTAGGGATAGATTTTTAAAAAATGTGAAAGATCTGTACAACAAAAACTACAATAGTAAACTGATGAGAACAGATACTACACTTGATTAAAGCCAAAAGGCTGAGAAATTTTTTATTGGATATATCTCCACAAGCAAAGGAAACAAAAGAAAAAAAGAAAGAAATTGGACTTTATCAAACTAAAAAGTTTTTGCACAGCAAAGGAAATTGCCAACAAAATAAAAAGACAACCCACAGAATGGGAGAACATATTCACCAATACATCTGATAAGAGGTTAATATCCAAAATGTATAAAGTACTTACAAAACTCAACAGCAGAAAAAAAAAAAGCAACTCAAAAAATGGGCAAAGGACCTGTATAAACACTTCTCCAAATGTAGGCATACAGCTGGCCAATAGACATATGAAGAGATGCTGTGCATCACTAATCACACAGAGAAATGTAAACAAAAAACAACAATGAGATACCATCTCACACCTGTCAGAATGGCTATCTTCAATAAATCAACAAAGAAGTGCTGGCAAGGATGTGGAGAAAGGGAACCCTAGTGCACTGTTGGTGGGAATGCAGACTTGGTGGAACCACTATGGAAAGCAGTGTGGAGATACCTCAAAAAATTTAAAATGGATCTGCCTTTTGACCCAGCAATCCCACTTCCAGGAATGTATCTGAAGGACCCCAGAACACTAATTTGAAAGAACATCAGCACCTCCATGTTCATTGTAGCATTATTTACAATTCCCAAGATAAGGAAGCAGTCCAAGTGTCCATTAATAGATGAGTGGATAAAGCAACTATGGGATGTTTACATAATGGATTTCTAATTGGCCATAAAAAAGAAGAAAATTTTACCCTTTGTGACAGCGTGGATGGACCAGCAGAACATTATGTTAAGTAAAATAAGCTAGTTAAAAAAGACAATACCATATTATTTCACTCATATATTAATCTAATGAACGCACTGAACTAACAGGCAAAACAGACAGACTCATAGATGGAGAACAGATGACAGCTAGTGGGACAGGAAGTTACGGGTGGAGGGATTAAGCAAAAAGGAAAAAAAAGACTCATGTACATGGATAATGGTGTGGTGAGGGGGAAGGGGATATAAGGGACTAAATGGTAATGAAAAAAATATAATAAAGGTAAATGAATAAAAAACTACAATATTTTGATGGAAAAAACTAGAACACAATTAAGTGAAATGATAGACCATTTTCTTGGATAGGAAAAATCAACATTGTTAAAATGGCCGTACTACTCGAAGCAATCTATAGATCAATATGATCTCTATCACAATTCCAATCACATTAGATGCAGAAATAGACATATAAAATGTCCCAGGTGATTTGTATGTATGTTAAGTTTGGGGAGTACTGTTTTAATATGTTACATTAAAGCACAAAGAGGAAGCATAAAATTGAAAAAAGTGGACAATTCTTTAATCTTTTTCCTAGTAGATAGTGGAAGCAATATTGCTTCTCTTGAAGCCTGTTTCTTTGAATCACAAGCTATCTCAATCTTTTCACCTCCTATTATTTTCACAACTAACTGTTGATATCTAACATCTGCTTCAATGATGTCAAGAAAACTTCTGCTTAGGTTCCCATATTATGTATTGATTTTATTCAACATATGCTTGATGAGTACCCAATTTATGTCAGACATTGTTGAAGGACTTAGATTAAATCAGTGGTGGATAGAATAAATAAAATAAAGGCAAAACACCTGCCCTTGAGCACTTTATATTCTACTGGACTAAACAGATTTTTAATAATCAATGAACAGTCTGAGTAAATACATTGTGTAGAATGTGAGGAATTTCAAGAACAAAATGTGACAAAAACTATAGTAAGAGGAATCAGGATGAGCTGGAGATACAATTTTTAATTCAGTGGTCATAATTAACCATACTGAGAAAGTTATATCTAAAAAAGATTTATGGTAAAAGAAAAGTTAACTATGTGAATAGCAAGAGGATTATGTCCAACATATCAAGGAAAAACAAAGAGCTCCAGGTGACTAGAGTAAGGGAGGACATAGAAGAAGATAAGTTCATAAAGGTAATGGAAAATAAGATTACATATTGATATGAACTTGTAAGACATTGTAAGGTAAATGACCTTCATTTTGACTGAAATAGGTGCAGTGATACTTTTCAGCAAAAGAGTAACATGATATGACTTTGATTTCAGAAGTATCACCCAGTATTCTATTTTGAGAACTGACTATGGAGGGCAAGGGCATGCTCGCAGAGTTCATTAAGAAACTATTATAATAATTCAAGAAGAAATTGAAAGGACTTGGACCAACCTGGTAGCATATGGTGCTATTAGAATTACTGCTAGCAGGTAGAAATGGTCATATTCTGAGTGTTCAATGTGGTTCCAACAAGACCAAAGAGAAGGGACAATTCCAGATATTTTGGTCCAAACAACTGGATCAAATGTATCATAATTATGAGTTTCAGAAAACAGGAACAGCAGCTGCCACTAAGAGGACAACAAAGCCATCAAGAGCTAAGCAAATACCAAATCTTGAGAAGTCTTCCAAATTCTTACTACATGAAATTTGGCCCTTAAATATCAGCATAAGCACAACCTAAAAGCTTGTTAGAAATGCAAAATCTCAGTGTTATGCCCAATCTACTAATTCAGAATCTCCATTTCCAAAAGATCCCAGATGATTTATATGTATGTTACAGTTTGGGGAGTACTGCTTTAATATGTTACATCAAAGTACAAGAAGGAAACATAAAATTGACAAAAGTGGAAAATTCTTTAACTTTTTTCCTACTAAAGAATGGAAGTATTTATGGGCTATAGGATATTTTTAATCCAAAAGTTATAAAACACTTCTAACTTCCTTTATAAGGAAAAATTGATGCTGTCACCTTTCCAAAGTGGAAGTGTCTATTTTTAAATAAATTAATTTTATACCCCAGTGTAATGCTCCCCTCAATTTCTCTGATTTGTATAATCTAATTGCTCACTTTCTTATTCTTGTCAGAAGTGTCTTTAATGTAACTGCAATCGTATAATAGTTTGGCCACAAATGACCAGGGACATCAGTGCAGACTTCATTTAGAGTTATTGGAACAAAGGCTTACAGAACCTTCATAACAGGCAGGCTCATGGAGCTGGTTGGAGAGAGAGTAGAACTAGAAAACAGGACTACTGAGTCCTTGGAGATAATCAAGTTATAATTTAAAAAATATGTTCCATAGTTTAAGTTTTTCTAGGCTACATATAATTTTACTAAAATATAAATAAATTAGCAAAAATTTCCCTTTACAAAATGCTTATCAAAACACCCATAAACTCATAAAAATAATTTGGGTGACATATGTCTGGGAAATATTGTTAAATTAAGAAGTGCTATTTTAGCATGTTAATATTAGCTACTATCACATATTTTTCAACAAACAAGCATTAAAATCATAAAATATAAATCTCAAAGCAATGAACTTTAGATGTGATTCTTGATGCCAGACTGCATTCCTGTGTGGTGTAATGCTGAACGTAATGCTAAACAGTCCACCACAGCACAAATGGCATCAAGGTTCCTCTCATACTCTCGTAATTAATATTTCCAAACTTGACTTCCACTGATTGTTTTATAGATACTGGCAGAATTTACATACAGTTCACTCATGACACATTTTCTCAAAACATTTTTAAAAGCTAGTCTATCTTATTGCTGTTTTAATTTGCATCTCTCTGATAGCTACCAATACTGAGCATCTTTTCATGTGTCTCTGGATCCTCTGTGTGTCCCACTCAAAGATGAGTCTGTTCAAGTCCTTTGTCCATTTTTTAATTGGGTTGCTTGTCTTCTTAAATGGAGCCATGTGAGTTCTTTATATATTTTGGAGATAAAACCCTTGTCTGAGGTATCATTGCTGGTCAGAATGGCCATAATAAACAAAGCAATAAACAACAAGTGTTGGAGAGGTTGTGGAGAAAAGGGAACCCTAGTGCACTGTTGGTGGGAATGCAGACTGGTACAACCACTATGGAAAGCAATATGGAATTTTCTCAGAAAACTAAAAATGGATCTGCCTTTTGACCCAGCAATTCCACTGCTAGGAGTATATCCTAAGAACCCTGAAATATCAACCCAAAAGAACCTATGAACCCCAATGTTCAGAGCAGCATAATTTACAATAGCCAAGTGTTGGAAGCAACTTAGGTCCCCATCAGTAACTGAATAGATCAAAAAACTATGGTACATTTACACAATGGAATTCTATGCAGCAGGAAGAAAGAAGGAGCTCCTACCCTTTGCAAAAGCATTGATGGAACTATAAAGCATTATGCTAAGCTAAATAAGCCAGGCAGTGAAAGACAAATACCATATGATCTCAACTTTAATAGGAACCTAAACAACAAAACAAACAAACAAGCAAAATATAACCAAAGACACTGAAATTGAGAACAGGCTGACAGTGACCAGAAGGAGAGGGGAGGGAATTTCAGGGGAAGAGGGGAAGGGCTTGAAGGAAATAGTATAAAGGACACATGGACAATAACAAGGGGGGGAGGAGACAGGAGGGAGGTGGAGAGGACTGGGGGGGTGGGCTAGGATGGGGGTAAAGGGCAGAAAACTAGACCAGAACAATTAAAACAAAAATAAAAAAATAAAATAAAAAAATAAGCTAGTTCTATTCACAGGTTTTTTCCTAGACCTGGAGTTTTCCTCCATCCCACCTGCATCATTACCTGCTGAACTTTTCTGTTTCAATCTTGGAATGCTCATCTCAAGTCAATTTCTTTTTCAAAGAATTTTCTGATCCATTATCAGTCTGGAATTGATCTTTGTCTTTTTTAGTCTCCATAGAATGCTTTATTCTTCTGTCTTTGTTATTTACTTTTTTTTTATTGCTGCATAAGATGCCATTGTGTATTGTGATAATCAAATTTGTTCAAATCCTAAATTGTAAGACCCTTAAGAACAGGAATGGGTCTTCTTGGAAATTACACTAACTCTATGGATAAGAATGTTAAGTTTTATTGTGTATTTATCCTCCAAGATGTCTTGTGCATTCTTACACTACGTAAAAAGCACATGAAGCAGGTTATATCACTTCAAAGTAACTAAACACCTTGTGTAAGCTCAATCAGTCTATGAGTTACATCCATGGGATTCTAACCCCTGACTCCAGAGGCTGTGATTGTTTTATTTTATAACATTGTTTTGACTAAGGTTTCAGATTTCTACAGACCCTAGTTTTATATTCCTAACTTTACTTTCATTCCATGTAGAGACTTTTGGAAGCAGATGTAAATTCTATGAGATTTACTTCTCATAATAATAATAACACCTACATGGCAGTGATGTTAATTGCTCAATATGATAATATACCTAAAGTTCATGGGCTAAAGGATCAATCCACTAAATCTTAGTTGCATCCTTATTGCTAATTTCTATGTTTTCCATAGAGCTTATCAAAAATATTTTTTCACAGTGTTAAGTAAATTTTAGAAGTAACATTTATATAATGGAAACCAAACCACATTTTTTTTCCTTTTCAGAGTGATCTGTGTTAGAGCTACAGAGATAGGTAACGATGTCTCCTTGACTATGAGTCACTTTTCTTGACATTACCAAACTGTATGACATTTTATGTGTCTTAGTAGGGAGTTCCCCCAAAAGGCAAATAATAAGTTGTGCATGCTTTAGGTTGTAGACTTGCCACAGAGAATTGCTCTTTTTAATTTTCATCAATAAAAGAAACGATCTCTGCCTCATTCAAAAATTAAAATTAAAAAAGAAAGAATTCTTAAAACAGGTTTCCATCACTTTGAGTCTATGAAAAGAGTTTGGATAACAGAGATAAGTGACTCTTCTCTGAGAAGCTACAGGCAATTGTGTCATCAGTATAAGAGCTAAAAGCATGTGGTTTATACATGTGGTATGGCCGTCTTAATCTTTTAGTTCATCAAATTTCAAGGAGTGAGCAAAGGCAAAGCTTGTAGCTTTAGCTGCCAAAGAGAGTGTGAATCATTTCTCTCAAGATTTTAAATATCTTTTTTTTTTTAGCTTAAAGGCATAAAGCAAACAACCTGAATGAAAACAGATTT
Organism: Anoura caudifer; assembly: GCA_004027475.1. Lineage (NCBI taxonomy): Eukaryota > Metazoa > Chordata > Mammalia > Chiroptera > Phyllostomidae > Anoura > Anoura caudifer. Next base: position 158,685 of record PVKU01002727.1, read on the forward strand.
AGACTGTAACAAGAAGACAGAATTTAACCAGCATATGCTAAAGTGCCTTACTGAAACAGAACAAAAGTTTTATGCATAAATGTTACTTCAGAAAAAAAAAAAGCATGTAGGAAATTATTCACACTGTGTTTGTTGGAACTTATTATAGCTTTAAAGGTCATGAGAACTCCGCTAAAATAAAGAACTAGAAATTACAAAAAGAATAGTCTGGCCTTGGCTGAGGAGCTTAGTTGGGTAGAGTGCTGTCCCCACATGCCAAGGTTATGAGTTCGATCCTTGGTCAGAGCACATACAAGAATCAACCAATGAATGCATGGGGAAGAGGAACAACAAATTGATACCTCTCTTTCTCTCAGCCATAAAAAAAACAACAACAACAATGCTCTGTCATGAGGAAGGTTTCTTGAGACTGATTGATCAATACAACGTTTTAGTAAAATCACCTACCTAGCTCTATTCTAAAGCTTGTATAGCCAAGTTAGTTATATATTATAGTATTTTATATTTGTACAGGATTGACATTCATTTACTAAAAATGTATTATACTTAAATATCATTTCACTTTAAATTTAATAATAGCAATTCTACCATTCAATGGAACACATTAGGAAACCATTATATTTGTTTATGATTGAAAAAATAATAAAGTGAGATTAAAGTGAACTAAAACAATTTCTTATTTTTATTTAGTGAATGATTTTAACAGAGATATATTTATTGTATAATTTTAGCTTTTAGGTATTTGTTTTGTGTAAAAAGGATCATTTTACCTTCAAGAATAAGTAGAATTTAATACACTTGTAATACAGATTGCATTGGTTATTGCGTTATGTGCTACAAATATTTTAAACCAGTGTTCAAGGAAAACAATAACCTAGTATGCTAGAATTATGGAGGCTTTTAAGTTATTTTAAGCTTAGGTTGTAAATTTTTCAGTTCCACTTGTATTCTATTTTACATACTTAATTTGTGTTTTACAAAGTCCTGGTGATAAAAGTTGCATATTACATGTTGTGGTAAAATAATGTAAGGGTTCCAAAGATGTTCTTATTCCAATAAGTGGGGCCTGTAAACATGTGATCTCATATGGCATAAGGGACTTTCCAGCTGTGCTTATGTTAGGGACTTTGAAAGGGTAAAATTATCCTGGATTATTTGAATGAATCTAGTAAAACCACAGGATCCTTTAAGAGGGGCACAGTAGACTCAGGATCAAAAATGAAAAAGGTAATAATAGAGGCAGAAGTTGGAGTGGTGCACTTTGAAAGTGGAGAAAGAAATGGCAAATGAAGAAATGCATGTGATCTCCAGCAGATGTAAAATGCAAGGGCATGGATCCTCTCCTGAAATTTTCAGAAATAGTAAAACCCTGTCAGTACCTTGATTGTAAAATAATGACTTCCATAACTATGAGAGAAAAATGTGTGTTGTACTAAGCCACTAGATTTGTGATGAATTATTACAGAGTCAAAATCAAACTAAAATACATGATCACCAACTACAGAGATTAACTTCAGTTTGACAATGTTGTAGTATAATAGGTTTCTATGATAGGGAACATTTGACTTGGATCTCAGACCCACCGAATGCCTGGGAATTCAAGGGAGCAAAAAGATTAACGTCTTTGATGAGAAATTAGTAGAAGTGAACCAACTTAAATTTTTTCTTGAGCACATGGTTTTATTTCCATAATAGCAACATTGAACTCTTCACATATTTAATGATGTCACTGTATTAATCCCAAATCTTCTAGGTATCAGAGAAATATAGTTATATTAATTAGCAATATATATCTTATAATTAGATGTAACATGTGGCTTGTAGCATGAGAAAAATGCTCAATAAAATACATTTTTAATACACTGACATTTAGAGTGACCCCTACTTCAATAATTTATGAAGTGAGTTGTCTCATTCACAGAAGATAGGAATGTTGTCCCATCCACAGGATTATTGAAGAGAAAACTGAATAGATATGAAAGCAAATATGTACAAAGAACCCTGAAGCATAGAAGTGTCTTATTAGTAAAGCATACAATACATAGAAAATAAACCAAAATAAAGGGGTATAAAATTGTCTTAATGAGGATATTTCTTCTCCACTTTTTTTTCTGGAAATAATTATTGTTTGAAAATAAGGAAGCCCTGTTATGTTTTTCTGAATTAAGTGGTCTAATTGAGTATGTACTACTTTGAGGATTAATACATAAGATCATTAAAATCAAGGAGTTCAGATATTTGAGATAGGCTTGGTAGAGAAAACAATCACCACAAACAACTAGAGTGTATCTAGAATCAATCATTACAAGTGGAATGACTTAAAACAAGGGCATCTTTATCTTTTGGGCCGTTCTCCAACTGGCAAATAAAACACCATAATTTTCTACTCTCACTCCTGTTCACTACCTTAGTAGTGAAAACACAGGCTCCTGAGCTACGCTCCACCTGCCCCTCATCTGTGACAGGGTTTTGGCAGCCTTCCCATACCCACTCCGCAATATTTCCTGTGCACCTGGGAGGCCATATGCCTGGATAGCCTAGGAGCTGGCCTAAACTTTTTGCTCTCAAGCTCTGTCCAGTTTTTGGACATACTTTTATTCTGAGAACTATAATTGTAACTTGGGTCAACATGCATGGAGACTATCTGCCTAGGTCCTTGTGCTCTTCTCTTGCCTCCTAAACATCTCATGCCACTATGAATTGTATTCTAACAAATGGATCTAGTTGAAACCCCATCCTTTCTCTTACATTTTTATTTTGTTTAAGACCTTATTTTTAGATCAGCCTTAGGTTCACAAGAAAATTAAAAAGAAATTACAAATATTTTCTATCCCCATGCATGTATAACCTCTTGCATTACCAATATCACTCAACAGAGTGATACATTTTTTACAATTGACGAACTTGCATGGAAACACCATTATCACCCAGAGTTCACAATTTACCTTATGATTCTTTTTTCTTGTACATTCTATAGGTTTGGACAAAAGTATAATGCCATTTATCCAATATGATAATATCAGACATAATATTTTCACTGACCTAAACACCATCTATGTTTAGCCTATTCATCTCTCCCACCTCCACACTCCCCCAACCCCTGATAACCACTGATATTTTATTGTCTCCATATTTTTCCCTTTTCCAGAATGCCATATATTAGAATCACACAGTATGTAGCCTTTCAGATGGGCTTCTTTCATTTACTAATATTCATTTAAACTTCCTGCATAATTGTTCATAGCTGATAGCTCATTCAGCTCATTTCTACTTACTGCTGAATACATTTCTTTTGTCTAGCTAGCAATTTTCAATATTTTTTCATCTCATGCCACACGTAAACTAATTACCAAAATTCTGTGGCACTCCAAAAATAAACTTTGTGTTGATCTGACAAAAAAATAGATATAATTTTGATTCATTCACAATGACAGCTATTGTTATGTTGGCGGTTGTCATTCTTTTTTAATTTGACAATCTAAGGGAAAAAGAGGTCAGTGCCCCTGACTAAATAGTAAGGTATTGCATGTTTTAAAAATTCTTATGCCACATCACTGAAAATCATTGTTCTAAATGTGCCACAGTTTATTTATCTATTCACTTATCAAACAATATCTTGGTTGTTTCCAAGTTCTGACAGTTATGAATAAACTGATGATAAACTTCTCTTACTTTTTCTATGAGTGATAATTCTTTTACCATTCAAGATATGACCATTTCAATATAAATAAAGTACGTTTCCATACTGTCTTCATGCCATTTAAAAAATTCTTTTAAATTATTCATATATTTAAGAAACATTTATTGAAAGTTAATAAGGGTAGTGAAAATACATTTCTCCTGAAGAAAATTATTTTAAATGTATTACTGAAAGGTCATTAAGAGTAATTCAGTGGCAATTTCTATTAAAGTGCTAATAACACCTCTGAGTATCCAATGCCTTACTTATATTCTCATCAATGTATATTTTGTCATACTTCAGTTACCAATTTCTCCACTCTAGTGTGACTGCTTATGAGAACTCAGCTCCAAGAGATTAGATGCAACTCTAAAATAATTTAGTTTGTTCACAAATGTTAGAAATTTAATCACAACCTGTTTATACTGGGGGATAACTTCCTCTAAGTGAATTTTGTGGAACAATATAAGCCATTTTCAAACAAAAATCATTTTAAAATAATGCTGTTTACCTAGACAATAATAGTTCTAACAAAAGAATGAATTAGACTTTTGCTAAATATGACTTGTTAGAAGTTGAGTCCATATTCCCCAGAAAGCATGGAATAGGGTATATATTGTCACCCATTCAGCAAGTATTTAATATCATACAAATAAATAAATTGATCTCAATCAATTAAATGTATTGATTGAGATCAACACATTTAAATACATGCAAATAAAAGTATTAAAGAAAGATGTGACACGGTGAAGCACAAAGGCAGTGATAAAGAGTTATTTTGAATTAGAAAAGCAAATAAAGTGGTATATTCTGGTAGAAGAAGCACCAATATTTTTTTAATGAATTGACTGTAAACAATGGAACTAAATGATGCTAGGTCAACATGAAGCCCGTTTTCCATTTTCATGAGGAACAGATGGTGTAGAGGGACATGAACACTGGTTTTATGGCGGTAAAAATGGTTTAGTTTGGCAAGTTCATTTTATAAAATCCACTTCAGAGCTAGATTTTGTAGCCATTTTGAGAATGTTTGTCTCCAGTAGAGTTGATGAAGGGGCAACCATGACTATGTATGCAATCTGTGGAAGAACTTTGAAATGCCTCTCTTCAGGAAGATGCTCTTCCTGGCCGGGTGAGTTTGTGGAACAAGTTTCTGAGAAGTTTCTTTTAATTTAACTTAATGGAAGTTGAAAAGAAAAGGAAAAATTATGTGGTAAGTGAAATTATAGCTACTTTGAATTGCTTAATTCCTGTAGCATATTTCTAAGAAAAATAATTATAAAAAATAAAAGTAACAGTCATAGCCATTGTTATTTTGAATGAATATTTTCTTGAGAAAAATTAAGAAGTATTTGTTTAAGAATAACTAAATAAATTTTTATGTCAGAGGTTGTACTTTTGACTTGGAATGAAAATTATTTTATTTCATGTAGAAATGAGACTGAAGGAGCAGAAGGCACAAGTTGAGTTTTCATCTTTCCTTCCAGTTAAGGGTCTAATTTAGAAAAAGTACGGGAAGTAAGGAATATGAACAGCTGGCTACATAGAGCATGCCAAATCACAGTTTTCATGCACTGGGCAGGGCTACAACAGGAAGTTCCATGGCATAAAGATAAGCTCACTTTCCTTGGCATCGTAATCTTCATTCTAGTCATGAGACCTTTCACGTCAACATGAGGGGGAGAAAGAACATACCCCAGAACAAAACTGGGTGTAAATGAAGACAACAGATGTAGTACCAAAAAAAAAATGGTTGGTAAAAATAAAATAAAATACTCTCTGGTAACTCCCAAGGAAAATAGTTATAGGTATGCAAAAGAAATGCATCTTTAGATATAAATAATACGGATTATGAGTAATAAATGATATCAGCATGAAATTTTAACTCAGGAGATAAATCACATGATAATACCAAAATTGCGTAGTGTGCAAATTAGGACTTCACAGATTATTAAAAAGAATCTTATTCAAAGAACTATATCTAATGATAATAAGAAAAATATAACTGCATATTCATCAAGAAAGCATCTACTTATATAAGCATGGACTTAAGAATACATATATGGATGATGAAAAGAATTTTGAGGGAAAATGAAACAAATTTGTTAGAGCTCTACCAACTAAACAGTAAGTATGGAAGGAGCTATGGCTTAATAATTAATTTCTTGGGTTGAATTCATATAGAGTGGAAGTACTGATAGGAACTGCTGTTCTGAACTAATATCTCATGAAAAAATAAGAAGTACTTATTGATTTAGACATACATAAAACCTGGGAACAACAAGAAAATGTACTCCTGAAGTTGAATTTAATAAGTGAAGAAAATATTTTATATAGTCAATAAAATCATGACATTAGCAGATAGTATTTCAAAATATGGAGAATTAAATTATACCACCTTTTAAATGGAAAACAGTCAATTTACTTACTTAAAATATTTGATAGCCATGTTATTAGGTTAAATTTCATGAAACTTTTATTTTCATATCTTACTTAACATTAGCCAAATATAAACAATTTCAAATGCTTCAACAAAATATGGTATATAACTTAATGTGAGATAAATATATCTAAATTGGAAATGGCTTAAATATAAACATAAGTGCTCAAAAAGAAGTTCTCAAAACAGATGTGAACTTGTCTGCCCTGGCTCTCCAGGTGGCTGTTTTCCTTGTGGTGACACAGGCCCCAGGAACACAGGTGCTTCTGTTCTTGTAGCTCTGCCCTGCCTGACTGCTTCATCGTGAGCTTAATCCTGTGCTCTAAAGGGGAGAGAAAGCATGAAAGATTATACCTACTCCTCTTAAACTTTGGCCCAGAGCGGCACATGCCACTTCACACAATTCACGGGAGAGAAGAGCCTCTTTGAATACTCAAAAAGAGTAAATGTACTTTGGGCAATAACTAGCAGTCTCAGACACCACATGCACACACACACTTGTTGGTAAAATTATTCTTGCGATGACTACAACAGTTCGGCTAATGAGACTCAAGAACCAGACAGCCAGTGTCCAAATTCCAACACTTCCTACTTGTTGCAGAGAGAGTAGTGCTCACTTAACATTTCAGCACTTTCTCCATGTTTCACAGACTTTGTGAGTTACAAATGGTCTTTTCCAGCCCACGAATGCTGGCAGAAGAATAATCCTGTAAATCCCCAGCATGCTTCTCTAACACTGCGGAGTCTAAGGAGTTATATGTTTCCAAAGCTGCAGCTCCGAGATGGCGGGGCTTCAATCAGTCAGGTTCCCTGAGTGGCCAGATGGAGTAGAGACCCGCATCACACACCCAGGCTATGAGACGCAGGTAGCTTGAAAGACAAATCACACTTCTGAGTATTAGGTTACATATAATCAAGGGGTTATCTGTTATCACAGTAAAACCTGGGCTTATACATGTGATATAGTCATGTAGTCATCTATAAACTAGAATAATCATATCAAATCATGGGTTATTGTGAGGTTAAAATGATGTAACACATGTAAAGCACAGAGAGAACTGCCTGCTTGAAACGAGGTGAGCATTTAATAATTGTTAGTTATGCTAGAGTTTCAGAATTTAAAAATGTAAGCAGGTGTATCAAATCATATTTTCATTATTATACATATTCTAGGAGTTATCACAATTTTTAAACTTTCTTGAAGTATGATTGACATACAAAGGCTGCACATATGTAATACATGCAACTTGATGAGTTCAGATTCAAGTATACACCCATAAAACCATCACCAAAATCTATGTCATGAACTGGCCATCACCTCTAAAGGTTTACTCCTACCTTTTTTATTATTGTTTCTCTTTTTATACAAGAACACCTAACATAAAATTTACCTTTTTTTTTTGCAAAATTTTAAGAAAGCAATACAGTAGTATTAACTGTGGGCTGTATGCCACATCATAGATTTCTAAGACTTAGTGTGCTTGTAACTGAAACTTGGTAGAGTTTGACTAATATCCTCCTGTTTCCCCTCATCCCAGACTACTTTAGATTCCTCGCATAAGTGCTATCATGTAGTATTTGTGCTTCTATGACTAGGTTATTTCACTTAGCATAATCTCTTCCAGATCCATCTATGTTGTTACAAATGTCAGGATTTTCTGCCATCTTAGGAGTGAATAATATTCTATTGTATGTATATACCACAAAGAAAATTTTGATCAGAGACGCTAGGTAGTCTGATGTTGTGGGTAGTTGTGGGTAGGCCTGATGCTGGGATAAGCAAGAAGGTGGTTTGCTGCGGGGGGCCCGAGAAGGTGGGTAGGCCTGGTGCCAGGGTCTAAAGGTGAGAACATCTTGTGTCAGGTCCATCAGTAGATGGGCCTTCTATGGAAGGCCCCAGAAAAGGGTTATCACAATTTTAAAAGATTTAAATATTTCAAAATTTTACCATAACTCTATGAGAAAGTTATTTCATTTTACCAACAAAAATATAGGTGCACAAAATATTTAGTTAAGCAGAAAAATCATAAACTTAGTAGCTATAGAAGCAGGAGTTAACCTCAAACAGTAACATATTAACACATTGAATAGCTGTCCAGCTTTTAAAACATCCTGAAAATTAAACTTTTAAGCTGTATATATAATATACAAAATTATTATTTATTTTATTATAACTCCGTTGTGCTAATTTATGGTTTTTGATTAGTCACTGAAAAGAAATATTCATAATGCATTTATTTCTTAGCATAAACTATACAAAAAATCACTGTATTAAAAACAAGGCAGAAATTAATATGTGAAATAAAATTAAGAGAATGGTAAAAGGAACAGGTCAAAAATGAAAACATCATAGACAAGTCTTATAGGGAATACCAGTAATTAGGTTGTGTTTTGTTTTAGAATTGTTTATTGGCTTTAATCTATAGTCAAAGAAAAAAGTAATATAAAGAAAAAATACCAATATTCGGACAAAAGACACATTGATGAAAAATGAGTTTGAAAAATGTCTTTTCTGTTTTCCTCTCTTCTGAACCTCAGAGGTGAATCCAAAATTGAAAAATGGAAAATAAAAATATAATAAAATATCTAATGACCATAAGTGAATTTTAAGTCCCTACATAATTTCAGAAGGCTTTAACATAAATCTTAATGATTATTTAAAAGCATATTTTCAAAGTTGGATTTTAAGAAGATAAGAGAAACAAACAATTGCTTTCTTGTTCTAATTGAGAGTAGAGTTGGGAGACAGATTTTAAAAGTTCAGGATACTAGGGCCTGGAAATCAAAGTATCTCAGTTCGATTCCCAATCAGGGCACATACCTGGGTTACAGACCAGTTCCCAGCAGGGGATGCATGAGAGGCAACCATACATTGATATTTGTCTCCCTCTCTCCTTCCCTTCCCCTCTAAAGACAAGTAAATAAAATCTTTAAAATATATATATATATATATTAAAAAAGTTCAGGATACTAAAATTGATGTTGACTATTTTTCAAAATTCTTTAACAGACTATTAAATTTCATCACCACTTAAATAAGAATACACAGCTCAATAAAGCAGCAGCAATCAACATCTAAATTTGCAATCTTTACTAATTAATTATATCTGGAGAATGGCAAAAATATAGTCGAACTTGCTGTTATGGAATATGGCAGCATATCTTATATTAGTTTTGTAAAGTGGCTTTTAACAGAGTCCATAATTGACAATAGTTTTAATCAGTCACTTGTAGACTTGAGTTACAAATCGGAAAGACTTAAACTAGAAGCAGAAGATATGGATTTGACAAATTTTCATGTTTCTCAGATTTCATAAATCAATTTCACAAATAAATACATAAATAAAATTATTTAATACCTTATCTACAAAACACAAGTAAATTACCTTTTCCATAAAATTGAAATTTTATAAGAATTAAGTGAGAAAAATTATGGAATTGTTTGGAAATTGCAGTACACTCAGAAAAAAATAGTTCTTCATTATTTACCAGTAATTCCATACTTATATTACCTTCCACTTGCCTGCACCATCATACTGGACAGATTGTTTGACCACTGTATTTTCTTATTTTGTTTCCTCTATCAATTTTATTACTTGTTTCTAAAATCTGGTATCTGATATCTAAAGGTCTGTATCTTTTCTTATATTAGATGTTCCCGTGTTTTAAGTATTTATTCCTAACTTAACCAATTAATCATAAATAGCTCCAATAACCTTCCAAATAATACAAATACCTTGGAATAACTTTTTCAGATCATTTTCTCCCATTCCACATGTAACTATGGTATTGTATTTTAGAACTATTTTCTTTTATTTTACTTCCCCCTGAGTGATTCATCATGATTATTGTTTTATATAACAATAATTTTTATTTCCCAGCAGGTTTACTTACTTGCTTTTTACCTTTATTTTTTTCAGAATGAATAACTTCCCTCAGGGTTTAATTTTATTCTTCCTAATACTCAAGGTCAGAAATGTATTTTTTGTAGAGGTGTGGATTTGAAATATTCTTATTTTTAAAAATCTAAGCTTTAAAGAAATCCATTATAAATGATCCTTTTGTTCTAGTTTGACAGCATTTCTCTCAGCAATTTGAAGAAATGATTTACCTCTCTGCTGGCTTCTGTTATTGCACCACAACGCTTAACACAAGCTTCATTCTCTTAGATTTCTCACTTCAGTCCCTGTGTTTTTTTCCCAAACCTCTGTGTTCAACATTCTCATATTTTTTTCCACTGGAACTACAATGAGATACATGTTTAGATCTTCTCATGATATGCTTCCTACCTATTAATTTTTCTCATAGTTTCCATCTTTTTATCTATTTGTTCTTCTTGTGGTATAATGTATTTAATGCCAAAAATAGGTTACATTTCCTCTTTTCAAACTGTATATGCTCTTTTTGTCCTATCCCTTCAGAGTTTTATTCTAATGAATATATATTTTTAATTTCTAGAATTCCTATTTATTAAGCACCTTCATTTTAATATACCATGTTTTTCAAATAGAATTGTTTCATACTCATTTTCTACTATTTGACATTTTTGACAGTCTAATAATGCCGTTTGTTATTTCTAATAATGCATTTTTTTCTTATAATGTATTTTGTTACTTAGAAATATAAGATTCTATTCAGTGGAATGTTATTAGGACAATGAACTTTTTTTACTATCTTTATTTTTTCCCAAGACAGCATCATTTTTATTTCATCAGACACACCAATTTTATTAGCAGTCTATGACTGTGTAATGGTTATTTATATGTCTTGGTTTAGTAGATCGTGCAAATAATGTTAATTCAAACCCAAGCAGAAATCACAGAAGATCTGTACTTATCAGTTGTCAGGTAGGAAGATTTTGGTTCTTCTCCAGGAGGCCAAAAGGAGAAACTCAGTCCTGCTTGTCATCTTTTGCCTCTGCGTACATTCTCTTAATGCACAATTTCACAAAGTATTGGTCCCTTAAAGTGGCCTGTGTTTTAGGCACAAAACAACTCGATTACTTAAATAACTGAAGGCTCTTCCACCCCATAAAGTAGCAAGATAGTTCTTAGCTTTTGCTTTCTACTCTCTTTTTCAGCACTAGCTCCATAGTGGTCCTTGGGTATTTTCTTTTTCTTTTCTTTTTTCCTTAAAAGCTCATGTCTGCCTATAAACGTGTATTTGGTAAGTTTTATCAAGTATATTTATATTTTTGATAGAATAGTTTCAGATTATATATCAGACAAGTTTCTGAAACTATAAGAGAGAGATGTCTATAAGTAATTAATAGTACTGTTTTGTTTTAGTTGGTTTATTCTTTCTCAATATTGTGTTATGAATGGAAGAAGTTTACTTAGAATATTTGTAGAGCAACTTCTTTGGGACTCTCTGAGCTTCCTGGACTTCCTGGAAGTCTATTTCCTTTGCCAGATTGGGGAAGTTCTCCTTTATTATTTGTTCAAATAAGTTTTCAGTTTCTTCCTCTTCCCCTTCTGGTACCCCTATGATTTGGATGTTGGAAAGTTCAAAGTTTTCCCAGAGGTTGCTAAGCCTCTCCTTATTTTTTTTTGTTTGCTTCTTCATTCTGTTCTAGTTGGATGTTATTTCTCCCTTGTTTCTTCATCCTGTTTCTTCAATCTGTTCTGGTTAGATGTATTTAATTTTTCTGCTCCAAACTATTGACTTGAGTCTCAGTTTCCTTCCCTTCCCTATTGGTTCCCTGTACATTTTCCTTTATTTCACTTTTCATAGTCTTCAGTTTTTCTTCTATTTTGCAGCCATACTCAACCATTTCTGTGAGCATCCTGATTGCCAATGTTTAGAACTCTGCATCTGATAGGATGGCTACCTCTTTGTCACTTAGTTGTTGTTTTTTGTTTGTTTGTTTGTTTGTTTGAAGTTTTGACCTGTTCTTTCATTTGGGTCATATTTCTTTGTCTCAGTACACCTGTTACATTGTAAGGTATGGAGCCTTAAGTATTCACCAAGACAGGCCAATAAGTTGGACCCAAGGAAGTACACACCAAGGCACATCATAATTACATTGCCCAGGATTAGTGATAAAGAAAAATCTTAAAATCAGCAAAAGGAGATAGTTACCTACAATGGAGTTCCCATAAGACTATCAGCTGATTTCTCAAAAGAAACTTTACCAGCAAGAAGGTGCTGGAAAAAAGGATTCAAAGCTGTGAAAGGCAAGGACCTACATCCAAGATTACTCTTTCCAGCAAAGCTATCATTTAGAATGGAAAGGAAAATAAAGTGCTTCCCAGATAAGGTAAAGTTAAAAGAGTTCATCATCATCAAGACCTTATTATGTGAAATGTTAAATGGACTTCTCTTAGAAATAGAAGACCAAAAACTATGAACAGGAAAATGACAAACACAACTATCAACAACTGAACATAAAAATAAAAACAAAAACAAACTAACCAAACAACTAGACCAGGAATAAAATCACAGAAATGGAGATCACATGGATGGTTATCAGAGGGCAAGGGGGAGAATGGGGGGTAAAGGTACAGGGAAATAGAAGTATAAGTGGTAGGTACAAGGTAGATGGGGGAGGGGATTTAGGAATAATATAGGAAATGGAGAAGCCAAAGAACTTATACATAGGACCTATGAACATGAACTAAGGAGAGGGAATGCTGGTGGGAAGTGGGTGCATGGTGGAGGGGAATAAAAGAGAGAGAAAAAATAGATGGGACAACTGTAATAGCATAATCCAGAAAATACACTTTAAAAAATTGTAGAACAAACAAACTTATAAAAGATAGCTAATGTCCTAAAAGGACAGTGAAATAATAAGATGGAAATTTCCATCACTGAAATTCTCACGTGCAATTTAAAGCAGGTGTGGCATGACTGCTTTTGTTATAAGCACCTTGATAACCATGGTCTGTGTGGGACCTAGTAACTTGTATTCAAAGGAACAGTCAGAGCCCTTCAAATATTTGAGGAATGGAGAATGGTTAGATATTTCTTAAGCTACTCTGGAAGGTGAGTTGGAATAAAAAATTTCGATTGCCAAGGGAGAAATGCTGGATCAATATAAAGAGGACCATTTTGGAAATTATAGATTTTTCTCAACTTACTTCTGTCTAAAACCTTTAGAAATATTGCAGAAGAGAATACATGAATATATACCTCAGATGCTGTAGATGAGATTCTTACTCTCAGGGGTAAATTGCACTGGTGGCATAAATATTCCTGAAAATCTATTAGTCTATGATTCTATGGCTATACATTTGTTTTCTGTTTCCAGGAAAATACCAAAATATGCCATTTGCTGGCTGGTTCTGAAACATACATATAGTCATTATTTGGAGTAAAATATTTTTGCTCTACAATTCTTAATGCTGCAACTTATATTAGATGATTTAAACCACTTGAAACAATATATTAGGTATTGTAGGTTATAATGTCATATTACATTTGGGGCATTTTCATTCAGCTTTCCCCCCAAAATAGTTCAATAGCTCTAAAATGTGTTAGAAAAACTCATATGAAAATAGAACTTTTATAAGTTGCTATTCTCCAAATAAATGTCAAATATAAATTCGATATTGTATTTGATATAATAAATAAAATATAATAGAACATTATGTACCATTTAAAAATAATCTTCATCTTTAAAATGTAATATCAGTCATTAATATATGTGAAGACCAATAGATTATATTAGCTAGCTAATTGATACATATTTCCAGTTTTCAGCTAAATGTAAGCTTGGTGTATTCAATCATTCTAAACATATTTATTGAGCATCTCATTTTTTTTTTTTTTGTGAGGAGATTGTCAGTGCTGTGGATACAATACAAGGAAAAATATAACTGATCATATTTTAATAAAGATGATGATCTTATGAGTTGCATATACATTAATTAAAGAACCACCTAATAAATCTAAAAATAAAGCTCAAGAAATTTCCAAAGGAAGTGTCATTCAGTGAGATAAATGTATTTATTAGAGGAAGTTGTTTTAGTAAGGGAGGTCAGGAAAATCATCTCTAAGTAAATGATAATTGATCTGAGACCTGTAGGCATTAATTGGATAAGAGAGGATAAAGGTGATAGAGTTCTGGAAACAATTTCAGGAAGAGGGAACATCTTGGGTAAATTACCTGATGGAGCTTGCTGAGGTATAAAAACTGAATAAATGTCCTGTGGTTAGATTACAGAAAGCCATCAATGACATGACACAGGATAAAATTAGCAGAATTTTATTAACATTTTTTCTATTTAAGGAATAAATTCTGTACTTTCTGGGTTTGAAACCTAGCAATGAAAAATCCATCATTTGAAATTGTGTCAAAAATTTATGCAGACTAACTTTTTGGAAATGTTTATGTGCTCATTTATTTCAACTCTAAAACCTTTATTTTTAAAACATGTAACTGATAATTAATTATATTCAGAAAATTTAGGGTGCAATTACAGTAGAGTAAGAATGATTGGCTAACTACAGAAGACAACCAGACTGGAAAGCCCTGGTACCTAGCAAAGGACAATTGTAGGGTGAGACTTCATCCTCAGGTAACCTTTCAACCCCTAACGTATTACCGGTCAGCAGTTTAGACCCCCTGACTTTCCATACAGCTGATCAAACCCTCCCCCGATCTTTCCACCACTGGCATTTTTCTAGTCCTGTGGTAGACACCCTTAGAAGAGGAACAAAACAGTGGAAGAAGAGCCTCATATGACTGCCACACAGGCCTTTGCATGACCACATTGTTAAGCATTAAGTTTTCAAGACAATGAGGTTTTGACTTGCATCAAATAATATTAGGAAGAGCCTGTGGCTGTTGACCACAGAGACAGACTTTTTGTCAAACTAGAGATAACATTTAGACCTCAGATGTTTCAGCTCCAGACCCAAAAAGGCAGCAAAACCAGATGAAGCAATGCCATGGCTGACATCAGGACCAGCTGCAATGACTAAAGACCCCTGTCCAGACACCAACCTAACAGTAAAATCCATGACCCTGAAAGGACATATGATGCAGACACCATCCGCAGCGTCCACGTCATTATGGATGAAAGAAGATATTCACACAGACTACCGAGTCCAGTTGAGGAAAAAGGACAACACGGCTTTTCTCTCAAGGGGAGCAAAAGCCTGCAGCCTCTGCCACGAGGCCTTTATTGGGGTTCTGGTCACATTGCATGATGGTCCTCATTTACCATGCACAAGTTCGCTTTAGGGGGTTACCTTTTACAGACAACAAAGGAGACGCTGCTGCTAATGACATCACAGAAGAAGGATATTTGCAAATGAAAGGGGAAAAGTGGTTGAGCTGGTTAAACTCCATACTGGGGAGTTTTAGCATGGATTTTAGGAAGTTACAATAAGCACTTGCTGTCTCAATTCAGGGTGAGGGAGCTTCAGCAAAAGCAAGACTCAAAGCATTTTAGGCAGGTTGCAAACCTGATTTCCCACAAAAGAACCTATCTGTGGGCGTGGGTCCTGTGCATCTCCAAGTGGGAGCTGGGCCCACACACACCATGCAGAAGAGTCTCCCACAGACATACTTGGAAAGTTGATGAATATTCCATTAACATCCTCCCCTGGGACCTTCTCTACCATCCTTGGCTTTAGGGAGGGTGTAAAAACCCTCAGTATGTGCTTTTTCCCTCTTCAGCTTATTCATGTCTTTCTCCACCCCTTGTTTTTGTCCCCCCCTGGGGGTGCATGTGCACACGCGTGCTCTCTCTCTCTCTCTCTCTCTCTCTCTCAATATACAACCATGCCCTTTCCTCTCTCCTTTCACCAGGAGTGTTCTCTCTGCCTTTCTTTTGCCTAATCTCCAAGGCCCTATTTTTTTTGCCTCTGTAAGTTATTTCCTGCATCCACGCAGCCCAGCTGGCTGGCTTCTTCCACCACTAACTTCTAACTCTATGACTTTCTAAATAAACTTCTGCTTGTATTTGAGCCTTGCTCTAAATTCTTTCTTATCCAGAACTCAAGTACTAAAGTTGTTGAACCAACATCCAATCATAAGCAACATTCTGATGACTCTTCTCTGCTAACAGAGTCAAAAATAACATTTCCCCCCCAAAATTTGCAACTTATTTAACTGTCTCCTTAACCCCATGGCCTTCTCCTCTCAAACTAAAATCTGCGGTCTCATCTTTACATCACTACTATATTGGAAAAACACCATGATCTCGCTCTCTTCATTTTTTATTTTTACTTTTATCAAATTCCATTCACACCTCAAGATACTTCATCTGAATTTTTCCTCCATCACTTTACTAATATTCTTCTTGATGAGGTCTGCAGGGACTCCCTTGCACCTAAATTTGTGGAATATATATTAGTCTTTATTTTGCTAAACCCACACAAGCATTTGAACCATCAACCATTTTATACAGTAAAGAATCTTACTTGAACGGCCTTTACAATTAATGTTCTTCTTGTTCAACTCTTATCCATTTACTTCCTCCATATTGATCTTCCTTGTGACCTCTCCTCTTCTTTTTTATACTGCTGTATTGAAAGCCTTCAGATTTCTGTCATGGGCCCATTTTTCTCTCTATATTCTCTGTGAGAGCTTCCATCCACGCTTATGACTTCAATATCATTTTTCCACATTCATCAATTATAATCCAATGACAACAACCTACTTCAAACCACTGCTATTACTTGCTTAGTATGATGGTTTGTTTTATGACTTTGACTGGACCATAGAGTGCCAAGATATTTGGTCAAACATTGTTCTAGGTGTGTCTGTGAGGGTGTTTTTGGATAAATTTACCATTTGAATCAGTAGACTAAGAAAAAAAGATTACCATTCTTAATGTGGATGGGTCTTATTGAAGAGCGAGCGGCGGGGTAAGAGGGAGCTCTTTCTGCTGATTGCATGAAAATGTTACAGAGCAACAGAAGGTCTGTTATTGTCCACCGCCTTATGGAAAGATGTCTCTCAAAATCAGAGATTTGTGAAAAGGAAAGGAAATGTTTATTTAATGCTACGCAGAGTTAAAGTAGTGACCTAATGTCTCCATTAATATATCAAAGTCCTTTAGGATACCCACAGAGGCCCACAGTGCTTCCTATCTCCCTCTGCCCTAAGTCAGGGTACCGTAATTGCAAGGAAGAGAAGCACACGGCCGGGATCCAAGCTCTTGACACCGTCAGCTGTGTCATCGTCCAGGCAGGATCTCTAATTAATCCAAAGCCATGTGGCACCTTCTCATGGCCTACTGGCAAGAGTCCTTTCCCCCTTCTTCCAGGCAAAATCTCTCTTGCTCTCAGGCCATGCAGCCAAAGGGAGCACCCCAAAGCTGCATGGTCCTTCTTCTACCAAAGCTGTGGGGAAGGGGTCCCCACTCTGGCAAAGCCCCGTGGCTCTCCCTCTTCACCAAAGCTGCAGGGGTCTGCACTCTGGTGAAAACACCTGGAATCTCTCCCTCTGGCAAAGCTGCGAGAGGGTCGGGCAAAGCCGAGTGGCAATTCTCTGCTAACGCCACAGGGTGATTTTCCCTCATAGAGCTGTGGGTCCTGCACTCTGGTGAAACCACATGGATCTCTCTCCAATGGCTGCCATGCCTGGGTTTAAATCCCCACGCCAATCCTCCTCTGCAGCCCTATTTCCAACTCCTCCTACAATCGGTTACACCTGCCAGCATTCCTGTATATTTCCAAGGTTATTGGGATGCCATCATGAGTCTGGGCAGGTGTGACTCCATTTTCTGGAGCCAGTCTTCTCCAAGCTCCAACGCAGGCGCTGTAACTCGGGATTCCTCCCCCAGTCACGTCTTGGGGGGAGTCCTTTCCATTCCCCTGGCTCAGAGCATGGCCACAGCTGTTTAACACATCTATTAAACCAGTTAAAGGTTATAGATATGTTAAATGACTATTCTGGAAGTTATCTGCAAAACTGTTGCTATGCAATACAACTCAATGTCCCTGCTCCATTTGTCCCTTCCCCCAACTCACACCTGAGGGGGAAGGGGTGAGGACATCTTATATGTCCCTCTAGTATTTCCTGGACACCCTGAGTTCTGGGCCCCATTCCAACTCCCTTTTTGGGGCCCCCCTCTTGGCTGCACCCTGTTACAAAAATAGATGTTGGTCTTTTCATGCCATTGGATTCAGTCTGAAAGGTAT
This sequence comes from Anoura caudifer, assembly GCA_004027475.1. Taxonomy (NCBI): domain Eukaryota; kingdom Metazoa; phylum Chordata; class Mammalia; order Chiroptera; family Phyllostomidae; genus Anoura; species Anoura caudifer. The sequence continues at coordinate 176,900 of PVKU01002727.1, forward strand.
TTTTGTATCTTGAGCCTGATGGCTTTCAGACTGAAACTTATACCATAAGCTTTCCTGATGTCCAGACCCTCAGACTTGGATTGAAACTAAAAAGGAAGGGATTCCCCCACAAAACCTTCCCTGGAATTTATGTATTAAAAAGTGTGTCTTTATTCTTACATGTTTAAACTTCAGTCACCTTCTAAGTACTCTCTATCTGATGTAATACACCTATCAAGATTTTTTTCACTGCAAAAAACAATTTTTAAACTCAATTTTGATGCCTCTTGGTGGTCCTGCCATTATTGTTTTACCACTTCTATATTGGCAAAACATTTCCTTTTGAAGATTTTTTTCATCTAGGGAAACAAACAAAAAAGTCGCTTGAGGTGAAATCATGAATAGGGAGAGTGGAGTACTGGTGTAATGGCATTTTTGGTCAAAAACTGCTGAACACTCTGAAAGGTGTGGGCAGATGTGTTCATAAATCACCCATAGTGAAGTGGGCAAACGCGATGAAAGGGCCTTCAGAAAAATTGCTGAAACTGAATGTAACTTCTCACAACAATGCCAGCTGGTACACTGATACAGATAAGTTCCTAGAACACTCACCTAGTAGGGAAAGCCTATACTACAAGGGTCCTGCCCACCAGACTTTAATTTTGGTTTTTGGGAGGCCACCCTCACACACTGATTCTCCTGGGCTTCTAACTTGCCAGCTATCAGGCTTGGGTCATCTCAGTCTTCCTAATTGTGTGAACTGATTCCTTATGTCAAATATTTCCCCTTTCTCTCTCCCCCTCTTACTTTCACACACATACACACACCCCTAAGAAATTAATTTTTAATGAGAATTTAATTTTTATGTGTATCATTTTAAAACTATCCCACTTCTTGATAAACAGCCAAATAGATATATATTTTATTCATTAGTATATACTATATTTAAAGTATTATTTAACTGTATGTATTGGTTGCTTAGTTGGTTTGCCCAGTTAAAATTTTTGAAATTGTTTTATGAAAATGAATAAATGAGACTTTACAGGTGGTTTATTATTTCTATGCTGCAAAATTACTTGCTTGATATTATCAGTAAGTGTATCCTACCCACCACGGTAGACTAGCAGTTGCATTTTTTTTAATATTTGCCCATCAGACACCAACATAATAAAAATAAAAGGCTAAATGTGTTGTTGTTAAGAAACTAAGAAATATAAATTCTAGTCTAACTACTTAAATTTATCTTAGGAAAATCTCTTCTTATTCTTGTTTTTTTTTCCCCTCACCTATGAAATGTTATGGTTTGGATTAAATGATCCAAAAGGTTCCCAGCAACTTAGGTTTGTGATTGCAAACATAGCATATATTATAGCATATATATATCATATATTATGCTTGACTTACACAACATAGCATATATAACATATATGTTATAACATAGCATATCTTATATAACATATAATATATAGCATATATCATAGCATATATATATATATATCATATATTATGCTTGACTTACACAAGCAAAGTTAGTACTGTGGGGCAAAGGAAATTTCAGAAAAACAAAATGCAACCTAAGGAATCTATGTGCTATGGAATCATAAGAAGAACTTATTTGATTTTTTAAAACATTGTCAGTCTATTTTTAAAACTAATTGTTCTCTCTATTATTATCTAGCACATAATTCTCTAAATGTTGGGTCTTTAAAAGGTTAAAATTAGGATATTCATACCATTTGCTCTATTCGGGATAGGCACAGTCAAAAATTTTTATTTCTCCTATGTATTTTCCTCAAAGTAAATGCAAATAGAATTAATGTTTCAAAAAACATAATCCATTTTGTTTTACTGAAGCATACTCTTTTACCACAAATATAGCAGAAGCTGCAGAGATCACAGATAAATATACAGTAACTGTCAACATTTTCAAATGTTATTAAGTTCATAGAACTCTATTAATAAACCATGCATTTGGCTGCAGATTGAACCTCTAAGATGCAAATGCTGTTTTTCATTTGCCTCTTTTTTCTTTCCATTAGTAAAAATGAAAAATATGGGAAGCAAAATCCCATTTCTAATTTAAACAATATTTTAATTAGACTATCCAGTGACTTTCCTTCATAGATAATTGCAGAATTTGAAATCTCTGCTGGAAAGCCAAAGAACTGTCTGCTTCATTTTCACACGACTGAGTATTTGTTGATCTTCAATTGTAAAGGAAATACTGACCACAATGCCTTTGAAGCTTGATGACTTTTCTTTCAAGAATGATTTGTGCATTAAAAATCAGTATCTCATATGTCATTAGTCACAACACTATTCACATTTCTTAAATGATAATAGAAGAGAAGCAGATGAATAACAAGAGATTTCTATGTAAAATTCAAGTATATTTTATGTACATCAATAAAATTACACCGAGTCTAAGAGTTTAGTTGTATAAACAGTAGGTGTTTTGAGAATCTAAGAAATTATATATCCAATTGTTTGACACTTTTCCTCTTTCAGTAATTTTGTTTTTATTAAGGGACAAAAAGGTCAAATCAGAGACAATATAAATGAAAAGCATGCTTATTCATTCAGTCAATGAACAAATTTATTGAGTACATACTCTCATCATCTATTTAACATTAGATTGAAAGTAGAAATGCTAATTTCAAATTTTTCTGTGAAATAAAAATACAATTTTTAAAATTAAATTTATCAATATGGACACACTGAATAAACAACTACAAGCAGATCATTTCCTTCTGCAAGAAATTCAGAAACTAGTTCAAAGACTCTTGTGTACATGTTAACTGACATAATATCAACATTAAAACAGGTAGGGAAAGTTGATACATAATCTTGCCATAAACCCCTCTCCCAGACAGTGGCAATCAGGAGGGAACACCCAACTTCCAACTTTTCCCTGAGAGGCTTTGGTCCACACACCCAGTGCCTTACCTTTTTTGACTGCTACTCAAGGTGCTGACTCCTAGCTCCCTGGTTTCTGAAAGCTAGCAGCCCAGCATTCACTAGTCCCCTGGGACCGTAGAGATCAAAGAAGGAGCTTTAAATTGGTGCACTAGCATTTCCTTTGGCTTCTTATCCTGGTCAGTGCAGAGGGACAAGGCAAAAAAGGCCAGTTCCCAGGGGCTTCCTGAAAGGAATTTTAGTCTGCATACCTAAAGTTCTGACTCTAGTCACTGCGCAAGGATCTGGCATACGAGTAACCTGCCTTTGGAAGTTGATGAGGCAGGCAATCACTAGTTCCCTGAAAGTTTAAATGGACATGTGAACACTCTCTGTGGTCTCTGTCCCCATCTCACTTTAGACTCTCTTTGGAAGGAGTTGGAAGGTCACATCTAGCATCCTGACATTTCCCGCTGTTGACTGAGGGCCTAGTTTCTAGCTCTTCTGTCTCTGGAAGATGAAGGGCCTTGTAATCAATAGTCTCCAAAGAGAACAAAACAATGATTTTAAATAGTATTGTGGGCTTTTCCTGTGACTCCTCCCCATGCCCCTACTTAATGCAGCAATAACACCCAGTTCCCAGCTTTTTCCTGACATCTACTTCTTCAACTTCTCTGGCTGATGCCCAAAAGACTGGGTTTCAACTCACCCATTACTGGAAGCTGATGGGCATTCAATTGCTAGTCCTCTGTGGGTTTTTGTATAGGCAGGTGGACATATCTCAAGGCTCCCCCGACCTGGTTCATTCCAGGAAAAAAACAGACCGCAGTTTATTCCTAGACGCAGTTGTTCTACACTTCTAGCTCCCAAACTTTTCTGGCTGCTGCCCAAAGAGCTGGATTCTTCCATACCTGCATCTGAGAGCTGATGTAATCCCGCATTTATTAGGCTACTGGGGGTGACGGATAGCAAGGCAATGGTTAGAAAGATAATGTGGTTTGAACAAGGGTGTAGGCATTTGCCACAGCTGCTCTCCCTACATCAGTGCAGACTGAGGAGGTGATAAAGTCCACTTCCCAGCTCCTCCATGAGGAGAAAAGGAACTGAACCATATATCTAACAACTGAAATTTTCTAGGTGCTGTTGAGGCATGGGTTACTATTTCACCTCCCCCAGGGGCAGATGGAATATGGCACACTCTAGTCTCCTGGGATGGCCACCAACAGCAAAGACACTGGTTTGAATGAACACAAATGTTTGAGATGCACCCAGAATCTCTGGCCAATCTGATGGGTGAGGGTCACCTCCTATGCTAGAGTAATCTGTGCAGACAAAATGAACACATTAACAAAAACAGAAAAGCAAATTCTAAAATTTATATGTAGCCACAAAACACCCAAAAGAAGCAAGCAGTCTTGAGAAATAAGAATAAATCTCGAGGAATAATACCTCATGATTTCAAAATGCATTATGAAGGTACAGGAGTAAAAACTACCTGCCAGTGACAAAAAGAATAGGCCACTGGAACATAATTGAGAACCTAAAATGTGCTGGGGAGGGTGTGGAGAAAAGGGCACCATTGTCCACTATTGTGGGAATGTAAATTGATGCAATTGTTATAAAAAGCATTATTGAGTTTCCTCAAAAAATTAAAAACAGATCTATCATATGATCTAGCAATCCCCTGTGGGTATGTATCTAAGAGAAAAGAATACAGTGCATTGAAGATATATCTGTGCTCCCATGCTTCTGAAGAGCCAATGCACAGCATTGGGACTGCAGTGAACAATGCTGTATTGCGTACCGGAAACTGACCAAGAGAAGAGATCTTTTAAGTTTCCTTACCACAAAAAAGTAAACCATGGTAACTACATGAGGTGATGGATATGTTCATTCACTTGGTGTTAGTGCTTATTTCAAATCTGTATACAAACCAAAACATCAAATGGTACATCTTAAATATATGCAATTCCTGTGTATCAGTTATTTCAATAAAGCCTAACACATTACTGATATGAACATTTTAAGTGAGATTGCATTATAATGCTCTCCAGTATATTGCTAGCTATTAACAAATCCAATCACAAGTGAAGTAGGTTATTATTTCCACTGTTCATTAACTACTTATTGCTCAACATAGAATTTCCTTTATGCAATGGACATGTCTTAACATTATTGCCTGGTTAACATCTTCAGGTTGGTGCATTACTAAAAAGAAAGTTAAATAACCATCTTTGAATCACAGCAGTAATATTTGCTCCTATATATAATATCTATGTTTTTGTTATAATCTTTACCAAATAATATTCTAAAATGGAATATGATGATATATATTTTACAGAAACTAGCTTAGCTAAAAATATCCGTGATAAACTCAGCCTTATAGAGAAAATGGGTCAGTTTACCCTCAGTAAACTGGAGACTGCCATTGCTTTCTGCAGAGCTGCATGCTCAAAAGCATTTAGTTAACAGTTACAAGGGTATTTTTCTGTTGATAAGTTAATGGTGATAAAACTTATTTTAAATACTATCTATTACAATGCTCAATATTTCTTTTTCTATACAAATTATTTAACTATGACTATAATAAAAAATACTGCTTCCCATGTGTGCCAAAAATAGTAGAATAATCTGGTATATTCAAGAGCATACATGGCAGTTTATTTATCTATACTGATTTGTTTTTTTAAGCAATTTTTATTCACCATGATGTCAAAGTGCTTTAAAATTCAGCAAATTTTTATACAAACATATTTAAAGTTGCTTCACACTTTGGCAAAATTCACTCAGCTTTCGGCTAAATATAGAAACTTAACAGTCTACCACACTCCCCTCAAAGCTGGTTAAGGGAAGTAAAAAAGGTAATCCATTCAGTCAAAATCTCTAGGGAAATATAACATGCATGGAACACTATGTCCCTTCTGGCACATTTCTGTTATTATTTTATTTACCTTTTACTGAAACTTTTCTATAAGCCATCCTAGAAAAGAATAACATATTTTTTTAATGGCCTGTGCCCTATTTGTTCATTTGTTACATTTAGGACAGAGCTCCAGAGAGATTTGAGCTTTATGGACTAACCCTGTAGTATAAGACTTTTATATCTTTTTTATTTAAAATTCTTAATATCATATAAATATATTTTTATACTATGGCTTAATAGAAATGATAGTTCAAGATATACACAGGGGTTGGCAAAGGACATTTACAGTTGTTCATACAGAAAAGAACATGCAGGTTATGAATATTACAGTAGTTTTATTAACTCAGTGTTTCACATACTCACAACTGTAAAGCTACTGTTGCCCACCCCCCCACCCCCCGTATAATCAAGTGGTTGTAAAATGGATGCTAGAGTCATTTGAGGGTCAGTTCAACTAAAATAATCTCTAGTTCAAAAGGACAAACACCTAAGGCTGGACAGGGAAGATTGTGCTGGAAAACGTTCTCTTTGAAGGGTATTACTTTGCATTTTGTGAACACTATGATTCTGATCCCCGGGAGTATCTAAGTTAACTGCCATGAATCTCATCTAATTACTTTATTAACTATCATCGATTAAGTGAAGATGACTCCAAAGTGTGGAGCATGACAACCGGGTTCCCATCTTGGCTCCTCATCTACTAATAGCATGGGATTGGGACGTTATTTTTCCTTCCTAATCTTCATTTTCCCTCATCTATTAAGTGTATATAATAGTGATTGTAGTTCACCAAAGTATTTAAAAATCAATAAGGCACCACCTGAAAGTTCTTATTGCCTGGTGCAGAAGGCACAGCCAGCCAAAGGGTATATCAGCTGCGATTACTTCTGTTTCTTTTCAAAATTAGGTTATGCATTTCCAGGTTACCTGCACCTAAGTTGCATGACTAGTAATACACACTTAATAAGGTTAACATTAAATGCAAAAATAAAACAAAATACATCTGTCACATACTGTCTCTGTAATACCACAAGTAGATTTTCATTCACTCAGGTTTGAAACAAATTATCTTTTTCTTCTCTATTTCTGCATACGCAATCATTACGAGTAAATCCTCAGAATTTTCTTTTCCCAGAGTATTTTTCAAAGGCTCTTCTTAAATACTAATTGTCTTCTTATCTCACCTGCACTACCGCCTCTGAGAATTAGAGTCTCCTAATGATCATCCTGCCTCCAGTTATTTCTACTCCACAGGAGCTAAGTCTTCGCAGTTAGATCGATCTTCCTGAAGCACTCTTCGTGTCCCATTCCGCATCTGGTCACAGACTTTCAACGGCACTCCAAAACAAAACAAAGTCCAAGTTTTCTATTCTATCATTCAATATCAACCTACTTCAGACGCCAGTACCATGTATGTCTTCTTTACTCACATCCTTATGAATTTTACTATTTCCTACCAATACTCTGTCTTTTCCAAGCTTACATCATTTCTTACAATTTCCCAAGTTGCCTTTGTATAGAGTACAGAGTCACGTTATTTTCATTGAACTAATGCAGATGTTGTGATATAATTCAAAATAAGGGCTGAAAGTCAAATAAAAGAAAATACTGGGGAAGAAATTGTCTGGAGAGTGTGCTAGCTCCCTGAGGGCTGCTGTAGTAAATGCCACAAACTGGGTGGCTTAAAAAACAGAAATTTGTTCTCTCATAGCTCTAGAGACTGAAGTATAAAACCAAGATGTGAAGAGGGTTGGTTTCTTCCGCAGGATTTGATGGGAGAGGCCACTCCATGCTGCAGGCTCAGCCTGTGGTGGTTATGACTTTGTTGGTTTTCTTGGATGACAGATGAATCACTTCAGTTTAGGCATGCATTGTTGTCACATGGGCATTTTCTCTCTGTGGCCCTTGTCTTTACTTGGCATTCTCCCTTGTTTCTCTGTCCCCTTCTTAGAAAGCACACCAGTCATATTAGATTAAGGGCCCACTGTACTTGGTATAACTTTACCTTAACTTTACTACTTCTACTTGTAAAGACTATTTCTGAACAAGGAGGCATCCTGAGATATTTGGAGTTGGGATTTCAACATGGTTGTTTAGTGGACACAATTCAACCCACAACAAAAACAGGAGTATAAAAACTATGGATGCTGGATTCAAGACTTAGACTGAGTTGGCTCCTCTCCTCCTGAGTTGGCCCCTTGCCACCTGCGTTGATCCTATATTTCCACTTTCCACACACTGTGGGGTTGGGCAGCTACTCAACTTCCTTTCACAGCAATTTCCTCATTTGCAGTGTAAAAATAATAATAGTTTCCACCCTAGGAATTTTCTGTAAGGATTAAATGGTATTAACATTAATAAAGAATTTTAAACAGTATATGGTGCATTGTAATCAATGTGTGTGTTATTTTTAATTATTGCAGGCAGCTAAGAGGTAGCAATGTGCCCAGTGAGGAAATGGAGGGTTGGACTTTTATTAATCACTATAACCATAATCTCTACCTGTGTTCCTCCTTTTCTAACTTCTTTCCTTGATATTTTTCTGGTTTTCTCCTTTCTATATTAAGTGAGATAGCTGTGAGAACTTTAATGGAGCATCCTCATTAAAGGTATGTATAAAGTATCATATTTATCTGCCTGAGGCAAATAAAGCCACAGAGGAGGAACGTATAGACTACTTTACCTCTTAAGGATGTGGTGCCCTGAGAATGAACACCAACTCCTCAGTTGTTCTCTTTTTATAGTCCTTGCCTTCAGAACAACTTTCAGTCCCATGTCTTTATACCTCATCTATATTGCACTGAGCTCCCTAAAAGAAAACCCTCCAAACAGGCACATACAATTAATTAACTACATCACATCTACAAAATTTTTTAATAATTTATTAAAACTATTAAAGCATAAAAGAGTCAAACTCACATTAATTGAATAAAATATTTTTAAAACTAACTTTACAGCAAAATACAGGATTGGACAAAAGTAGCTTTACCATTATCCATGTGAAAAATAATACAATAATTAATAATGATACAAGCATAAATTCTGTGTACCCCCAATTGTAAACATAATTTTGCCCCATCTTATAATTACAGAAGAGAAATTCTTTCAATATTTTGCATAGTTTCTTGTTGCCTATCTCCTATCTGGTGATTTCCAGTACTTGACTTTTGAGATGTTTATTTGAAATTTACAATTTTATAATTTTTCTTTTATAATTTATATTTTTTGCTAATTCTGTATATATAGTAAAACATTAAATGAATGAAAGAATATCCTTAACATGAATAGCATAATAATTCACATTGAGATCCTCCACAAATAAAGCAAGTTAAAAATAAAAATCTCTTTGCAAATTAAATTCCATAACTATTCAATAAATTGCAAAACTTCCCTTAACATATGTATTCCTATCATTTCCATAGCATATTTATTCTTACTAAAGAAAATTTGTAATGGCAAAAGTCATGTGGAATGGTCATTTAAAATTAATTAGCAGTGCATAGACTATCATACAATTTTTCATGACCAGGTACAAAAAACTGATGTGTGTACATAAAGAGCGTAAGTAAATTCTGCTAGTTTATAAGCTGAAACCACCTCTAAAAATTACCTACAATATGCCAAATTTATTGTAAAGTAAATGTTCACTTTTTAAGTGGAGTTAAATTTAAATTCCCATGTCTTATTTTATAATTAATATTATAAAATAATATTTTCAATTTATATATAAAGCTGTTTTTCTATGACTGTCTTTACTATATTGCATTAACAAAATCAACATTGTTTTAAATAAAATATATTTGATATATTTAGTCATCTCATACATAAGATAACATTAAGAATTTCCCAGGGAATGTGTATATAATAGCTTTAATGATACAATGATTGGCAAAAGTTAATTCCATATAAGTCCTTATTGAAATATTAAATGCAATGAATGTATTTCTATACATTACATTAATATAAAATAATATATACTAGCTTGCAGACAATGGTTCAAAAGAAGAAAAATCTGAAATGCAAAGTAGATATTAATTTTTGAAAAAATGTAATTGCTATTCTGTAGAGACCTTTAAATAGGTTCTGAGGGAGTATGGAGTTAAAATAGATTCACACTTAGAATATATACTGTAGAAAAGAAGATTAGACCTATGTATATCATTATTTATCATAATTATTAAATATAAGGTTGATTGGGACTAGAACAGAAGTTATGATATGATTTTAGAAGAAGACTTGCTTCCAGCTGGGAAAATCAGAAAATGTTCTGATAGGGAACTTTTATAAACATGAAATGAATGAGCAGAGTAATTCAAGTAGTGTAGAGTGAACAGTTTAACTGGTTTGCAGTTTGAGGTAAAATAAAACAGAGATCGTGGGGCAAGAAATATGATTAGTTAAGATTGGAAAAGTCAGTTTGGGGACAGATAACTCTGGGTTTCACATAAAAATCCTTGTAGACTTTATTTCTTATGAAATGAAGGCTCTTTCAAAGGTTTTATGCAAATGTAACATGATTAGGGTGGCTTTAGGAAAATAATCTGACTCCATGTGGCATATGAATTAGAACAGAAGGTTGAAAGGTCTGTTGGAGTTTAATGTAAACTTCAGGGAAATGGCAATGAGTTTAAGGACAGTTAAAAAGGAGCATTGGCTATAGGATTAATGAAAAAGAAAAGAGTACAGTGAGTATAAAGGTGTTAACAAAAAAACATATGAAATAGAGACAGAAAGAATGTTTGGGGCAGTGATGACTCCATTCCAGACATATTGTAACAAGTACTACAAAAACACCCAGATTAAAGCTGTTCGGCAGTTATTTAGAAATGTTGAATGATAATCAAATGGTTTAAAATTTATACCTTTTGTTTTAATTTTGTTTTCATGATTTTCTTGGTCAGAATTTTGAAAAATGAAGATTTTGATCATCTACATAAGATTTCCCTGAGAAGTTTACTAAAACGCAGATTCCAAGTCTATCCTTAACTATGAATCAAAATACGTATTTAAACATACTAACCACATAATCTTATTGCATTTCTTCATACTATGCCCTGTCATTGAATTATAAATATTAATTTTAGGCTTAAATGCAATTCAGATAAACCTAAATTTTAAAAAACAGTAAATCATGAGAATAAGGATGTATTTTTTTAACATTATTGTTTAACCTTGATGCTTCAAGAGACTTCACTTTAAGTTAATGAGTTACAGTAATCTACAGAAACTAAAAATACTTAAAGTAATTTTAAATCACAATGCAATATTATTGATTAATGGATACAGGAATAGCATTTTTATCATAGATTGTTAATTACAGTCAGTATTATAAATGGCCGTATTTTATTTCAAAGCAAAAATAATGCAGATAATTGGATTTATTATTGTTTTACTACTCATACTTTGGCATACATTTCACTTATATTTTTATGAATTTATCTTGTGCTTTGATTAGAATCCCATTGAATTATAGTTAATTAACTTTTTATTCATATCACCTACTACATGGCATTAAATTTTGTAGATCTATCATATAATTGTGAAAAATTTTAGCATATGAAACAAAATATTTGTAAAAAAAACTTTATTAAGTTGAGAAGCATTTTTCATAAAAATACTGCAAGAATCTAACAAATATATTTATTATATTTCTTTTTTAGTTAGTTCCTTATCTGTTTACATACAGCTTTAGGTAAAGAATGTGTAGAATATAAGGGTATTTGGAAAATAATGGTTACTTGGGTTTGAGATGTAACATTTCTGTCTTTATGTACCTTAAAGAGCAGATGTTTTATAAAAGGCAATCAAAAATTGCCTTATCAAAAAATAATATTAATTTTATTATGAACCGTAAGAATAAAAAGACTGGATTCATATATGCAGATACAGAAGACAAGACCAAACCTATTGCTATAATAAATCCTTTCTGGGTAGTCAGGATTTTGAGAGCATCAGGGGAGTAGTTGGCTCTGAACAAAGGCACCAGACATACAACAAGGTGTAGCTGTAGTTCAATGTGCAGACCCCAAGGACTAAAGAGCTATTTTAACATGAAAAGCAAAGGGTCCAGATGTGTTTGTTTTAGAAGTGATGGAATAAAGAGTAAATTATGAGTATTGAAAAGCAAATTGTAGAAAAAAAATTTAAGAGTAATTGAGTTATACCAGAATAAATGTTACAAGGATCAAAAAGACAATGAAGCTAGAAAGATGCTTGCCATTAGGAGATACAAACAATGATATTTTCCTAAAAATGGAGTTTATACACCAATCTAGATCTGGACTGAACTAAATCATATAAATTTCAATATTCTTAAGAATAGTAACTAAATAGAATAAATAACTAGAGTCTAATATTTACAGTTTGCAGAAAACTTTTATTAGTTATTAAAAGCATTCCATGGTTTTGGATCTAACATTTAAGGCTTGCATTTATCTTGAATTTATTCTTGTTTGTGGTGGAATAAGGTGGTCTACTTTCATTTTTTTTTTTTTTTGCACATATTAGTCCAATTTTCTCAATGCCATTTGTTGAATAACTATCTTTAGCCTATTATATGTGATTGCTTCCACTGCTGGGTATTAATTGACTATAAAAGTGTGGGTTTATTTCTGAGCTTTCTATTATCTTCCATTAATTTATGTGTCTGTTTTTATGCCAGTACCAGGCACTTTTGATTACTATGGCCTTGTAGTATAGTATGAAATTGGGTAACATGATTCCTTCAACTTCACTCTTCTTTTTCAGGGTCCCTGTTGCTATGTGAGGCTTTTATTTATTTATTTATTTTTATTTTTTATTTTTTTGCCAAAGAACATTTTTTTAATTTAATTGTTGTTCAAGTACAGTTCTCTGTCTTTTACTCCCATCCCAGCCTGCTCCCCCAACCCTCCCCAACTCCTTCCCATTTCCACCCCACCCCCTAGTTTTTGTCCATGTGTCCTTTATACTACTTCCTTCAAACTCTTCCCCTCTTCTCCTGAAATTCCCTCCCCTCTCCCCTCTGGTCACTGTCAGCCTGTTCTCTATTTCAGTGTCTTTGGATATATTTTGCTTATTTGCTTGTTTTGTTGTTTAGGTTCCTGTTAGAGTTGAGATCATATGGTATTTGTCTTTCACTGCCTGACTTATTTTGCTTAGCATAATGCTTTATAGTTCCATCAATGCTTTTGCAAAAGGTAGGAGCTCCTTCTTTCTTCTTGCTGCATAGAATTCCATTGTGTAAATGTACCATAGTTTTTTGATCCATTCATTTACCGATGGGCACCTAGGTTGCTTCCAACACTTGGCTATTGTAAATTGTGCTGCTATGAACATTGGGTGCATAGGTTCTTTTAGATTGGTGTTTCAGGGTTCTTAGCATATAATCCTAACAGTGGAAGTGCCAGGTCAAAAGGCAGATCCATTTTCAGTTTTCTGAGGAAGTTCCATACTGTTTTCCATAGTGGTTGTACCAGTCTGCAATCCCACCAACAGTGCACTAGGTTCCCCTTTTCTCCACAACCTCTCCAACACTTGCTGTTGCTTTGTTTGTGATGGCCATTCTGACTGGTGTGAAGTGGTATCTCATTATGGTTTTAATTTGCATCTCTCTGATAGCTGGAGATACTGAGCATCTTTTCATGTGTCTCTGGATCCTCTGTATGTCCTCTTTGGAGAAGTGTCTGTTCAAGTCCTTTTGAACATAAGCACCTCTATGTTCATTGCAGTGTTTTTTACAATAGCCAAGATATAGAAGCAGCCCAAATATCCATCAATAGATGAGTGGGAAACAACTATGGGTCATTTATACAATGAAATCCTACTCAGCCATAAAAAAAAGAAGAAAATTGTACACTTTGCAATAGTATGGATGGACCTGGAGAACATTATTCAAAGTAAAATAGGCTAGTCAGAGAAAATTGAGTACCATGGTTTCACTTATATATGGAATCTAATGACCAAACTTAACTATCAAGGTAAGGACAACAGACTCATAGATGGAGAACAGATGACAGCTAATGGGAAGGGGGTGTTAGGAGTGCAGTGATTGAGCCAAAAGCAAAAAGGACTCATGGACATGGGCAACAGTGCAGTGATTGCCGGGGGTAGGTGAGTATAAGGACACTAAACAGTAATGGAAAAAATATAATAAAGATTATATTTAAAAAGAAAAATAAAGACAGAGTATTCTAATGAAATGTTTTAAATGACTATCACACTTACTGGAAAAAATTTTTAAAGATCTTATTTATTTGTCTTTATAGAGTGGGGAAGGTAGGGAGAAAGAGAGGGAGAGAGCATCAATGTGTCTTTGTCTCTTACATGGACCCCATTGGGTACCTAGCCCACAACCCAGGCAGGTGCCCTGACTGAGAATTGACCTGGTGACCCTTTGTTTCCCAGCCCATGCTCAAAAAACTGAGCTACACCAGCCAGGACTACTGGAAATTTTTACGTGCCCCCTGATTAAGCTCTGCCTTTTCTTGATTTAACACCTAGCAGGCTACAGAATTAGACGTCAACTCTTACAAATATAGAACATTAACAATGTCAGACAGTTAAAGGAGTATGTATTAATATTAAGGCTGATGAAAAATAATTAAGAAAATATACCTGGCAGTACCATGAAGATTGCCAAACATTAGACCAAGGCACAGACTATGTAGTAAAAGAGAAATTCCCTGCTGACTCAGGTCATCTCTGTACTAGCAGGAGAGTATTTTTTCTGCTTCCAAGCAGAAAATGATATACAAAGGCGAACAAGTGTATTAAAAGATGTACTTCACTAACCAACAGAAAATTCAAACCAAATATACTAGGTACAATTAACGGCTACTCCAAAAAAAAAAAAAAAATGTTGATGAGGATGAGAAACACTGGAATTCCTGTGTGCTATTAGTAGAATTAAAAAATGGTGCATTCACTATAGAAAACTGTGTATAGATTCTCCAAAACATTAAAAATACAAAAAGATTATACAGCATGACCAAGTGGGATTTACCCAGGGGATGCAAGGTTGGTAAGATATTGGTAAATCAATAGTGTGATACATTACATAAACAAAGTGAAAAAGAAAAACAGCATGCTCATATCAATAGATGCAGAAAAAGCATCTGATAAAATCCAACACCCATTTATGATAAAAACTCTCAGCAAAGTTGGAATAGAGGGATCATACCTCAACATAATAAATGCCGCATGTATAAAACATACAGCTCACATTGTTCTCAATGGGCACAAACTGAAATAGCTCCCCTTAACATCAGAAACAAGACAGGGATGTCCACTTTCACAACTGTTATTCAACATAGTCCTGGAAGTCCTAGCCACATTCATCAGACAACAAGAAGAAATAAAAGGCATTGAAATTAGAAAGGAGGAAGTAAAACTCTCAGTATTCACAGATGACATATTATACCTAGAAAACCCTAAAGATTCCAACAAAAAAATTTACTTGAAATAATAAATGAATTTGACAAAGTGGAAGAATACAAAATCAATGCCAAGAAAGCAATGGCATTTGTATACATCAGTAATGAGCTATCAGAAAGAGAAACTAAGAAAAAAATCCCATTTACTATTTCAACAACAAAAAATAAGGTACCTGGGAATAAAGTTAACCAAACTAAAAGACCTGTACTTAGAAAACTATAGGACACTGAAGAAAGAAAGTGAGGAAGACACAAGTAAATGAAAAAATACCATGTTCGTGGGTTGGAAGAATTAACATCATTAAAATGTCCATTCTACAGAAAGCAATCTATACATTTAACACAATTCCTATTAAAATCCCAATGGCATATTTCACATAACTAGAACAAATGTTCCAAAAATGTATATGGAACCAAAAAAAGATCTGAATAACCTCAGCAATCTTGCAAAAAAAGAACAAATGTGGCGGTATCACAACTCTTGACATCAAACTATAAAGCCAGGGTAATAAAAATAGTCTGGTACTGACATGAGAACAGACATAGAGATCAATGGAACAGAACAGAGAGCCCAGGAATAGACCCACATATATGATCAATTGATACTTGACAGAGATGGCAAGAACACATAATGGAACAAAGACAGTCTCTTTGATAAATGGTGTTAGGAACACTGGACTGGTACATGCAAAAAAAAAAAAAAAAAGAAGAAGAAGAAGAAAGAAAGAAAGAAAGAAACTAGACCACCAATGTACAGCATACACCAGAATAAACTCAAAATGGATAAAAGACTTAAATGTAAATCATGAAATGATAAAAATCCTAGAAGAAAATATAGGCAGTAAAATTTGAGATAACTCATGTAGCAATATTTTTCTGGGTGTATCTCCTAGGGCATTAGAAAGAAAGGAGAAAATAAAATGTGACTAGATCAAACCAAAAAGCTTCTTCATGGCTAAAGAAACCATCATCAGAATGAAAAGGGAACTGCTTATGGAAAATATATTTGTCAACGATACATCAGAAAATGTTTTTTTTAATTATTTTATTGATTACACCATTACAGTTGTTCCATGTTTTTTGCCCTTTATTCCCCTCTGTCCTACAACACTATCCTACCAATATTACTCCCCTTAGTTCATGTTCATGGGATATACAAGGGTTTAATCTCAAAAATATATGAAGAACTCATGTGACTCAACAACAGGAAAATAAACAATCCAATTAAAAAATGGGAAAATGTCCTGAACAGACACTTCTCCAAGGAGGACATACAGAGGCCCAGAGGCATATGAAAAATGCTCAAAATCACTAGCCATTGGAGAGATGGAAATTAAAACTACAATGCATTATCACCTCATACCTGGCAGAATGGCTATCATGAATAAATCAACGAACAACAAATGCTGGCAAAGATGTAGAAAAAGGGAGCCCTAGTACACTGTTGGTGGGAATGCAGACTGGTGCAGCCACTCTGGAAAAAAGTATGGAATTTCCTCAAAAGATTAAAAATGGATTTGCTTTTTGACCCAGAGATTCCATTTCTGGTACTATACCCTAAAATCATGAAAGAACTTATACACCCCTAATTTCATAACAATGCTTTTTATAATAGCCAAGTGCTGGAAACAGCCTAAGTGTCCATCAGTAGATGAGCAAATTAAAAAAGCTGTGGTACATTTACACAACAGAATACTATGCAGTTAAAAAGTAGAAACTCTTACCTTTTGTGATGGAATGGGTATACCTGGAGAATATGAAGTGAATTAAGCCAGTCACTGAAAAACAAATACCATGTTATCTCACTTATATGTAATGTCTGATGAGCACAATAAACTAATGGACACAATAGGTATAGAAGCAAGATACGTGGAACAGACAGAAAGCTGCCTGAAAGAGGTGGCACAATGGGATGAAAGATGGTGAAAGGATAAACCAAAGAATATTTACTCATAACCGACTGACAAGGACAACAATATGGGGATTGATTGAGGGAGCAGAGAGGGTGGGGCTAAGTGGAGGTGGGAAAGGGAGAAAAAAGAGAACAATTGTAACAGCATAAACATTTTTTTTAATTTTATTTTAATTGTTCTTATACAGTAGCATAAACATTAAAAAAAAAACTTAAAGAATAGAACTACCATACAACCCAGCAATCCCATTTCTAGGTATGCATCCAAAACAATTAAAATTAGAATCTCTAAGATATAGCCCGACTCCCATGTCCATAGTAGCACTACTCAGAATAGACAAATTCGGAAGTTAGCCAGTTGTCCACTGGTGGATGTATGGATAAAGAAAATGTCATATAAATTCATATTTCAATCTTCTTAAGAATACAATAACTGAACAGAGTAATGTTTACAGTTTACAGAAACCATTTATGTATATACAAGGTAGAGCAAAAATAGGTTTACAGTTATTTGTATGGAAAATAATACAATAATTAATAAATAATGACACAACAAAAATCTGTTTTTGTGAACTCACAAGTGTACACCTACTTTTGACCCACCCTGTATTATGAAACTTATTGCCAAGGAATAAGTTTCCGAGACCTTCAGTGTGGAAGTCAGCAGGCAGGAAGGTTGTTCTGAACATTTTTTCTGTTTTCCTTCAAGGTTAGTCAATGATAACATTCTATCCCAATTCTCTCACACACAAAAGGTTCACCCTTCCTACTCTTTTATGGAAATATTTAAAAATAGGCCGGTTTTATTTTAACACAAAGAAGGATTATAGAAGAAGATTTGCAGGCCTTGCATAGTCTCACTTTCATTACAGAACACAGACTTACGTTTTGGTAAGAGCCCAGAAACCTTTTGTATTTTGCTTAAAACAAACACACATTGATTTAATCTAGTTTTCTAGTCAGCTTTCCGCAGGAAGAGAAAAAATAAGAATTTTATTGATGTTAAGAAATCTGAGGTCCAGTTTGGAAATTTTTTTCTTGTGGGTCTTTATTAACTTTTAGGCATCACACACAATGAAGGAATAGATAATGAAAAAAGAGTATTATAAAGAAAAGACAGTGAAGAGTGAAGCCTGGTAACCAACAACTTCTAAATACTAAAGACTTTGTTAAAGCAGATTTATTGAGGTCCATGTACATACTATTGTATAAAAATCTACATAATTGTACAATTAAATGATTTTTTATATTTTTCTTTAATAATGATATTTACTGTTGTTCAAGTACAGTTGTCTCGATTTTCCCCTGACCACATGTCCCTGCCCTAACCGTGATGCCTCCCACTTCGGAACCTACACCCTTTGGTTTTGTCCATGTGTCCTTTATACATGTTCCTTGATGGCTCTTCCTCTCTACTTCCCCCTATTATCCCTCTCCCCTTTCCCTTCTGGTTACTGTCAGTTTGTTCTTTCTTTCAATGTCTCAGGTTATATTTTGCTTGCTTGTTTGTTTTGTTGACTGGTTCCACTTATAGGTGACATCATATGGTATTTGTCTTTCACCACCTGGCTTATTTCATGTAGCATTATGCTCTCCAGTTCCACCCATGTTGTCGTGAAGTGTAGGAGCTCCTTCTTTCTTTTCTGCTGTGTAGTATTCTATTGTCTAAATAATATTAAAAATTTTATAATTGTGCAACCATCACCACAGTGCAGATGTAGAAAATCCCATCATTCCAAAAAAATCATTTATGCCCATTTGTAGTCATTACCTATTTCCACACCTAATCCCAGGAAAGCACTAATTTATTCCCTTACTCTATAGCAGGGGTGTCAAACTCATTTTCATCAGGGGACACATCAGCCTTGCAGTTGCCTTCAAAGGGCCAAACATAATTTCAACTCAACAGTTAAGGAGTAGTTACATTTATACAGCCCCCAATTATATTTGGCCCCTTGAAGGCAACCATGAGGCTGATGTGGCCCCCAGTGAAAATGAGTTTGACAACCCTGCTTTATATGTTTGCCTTTTCTGGAAGAAAACCTGTTCCAAAAATTAATGGAGTTATGTTCTAGTAAATATTTGAGGCAAGTGTCCACTGAACCTCATATGCCTTATTCTTTTGTCCAGAATTCTATATCTGACTTGCATGAGAAATTGTCATTCTTATGTGTCCAGGAAAAAAAATTAACAAACATGCTAACTTTACTGTTACTAGAGGCAAACCTCATTTGTTGTTGCCTAGATAGTCTTACTTTCAGCACTGTGCTACAAAGTTAGTCTTTATTTCTCCAGTGCTCCTGTGCCACTTCCAGACACCATTCCTATGCCACAAAACCTCTTCTAGGCATGCCTTTTCCTGAAATTGATTATTCACTGGACTCAGGCATCGCTTTATTCTTATTCATTATTTCTGATCCCAAGTTAACTATGATCGCAAGACTTCACTATATAAGAAATTTTAGTGAAATTACTGGAGGCGGTTTTGGCTCTGTTTCTCATGGATATATCTCTTAAATGTTCAATGTTTCACCCTCATGAATGTATAGCCATTTATGCATTCTCAGGGTTGTAAATGCACACACTCATTATGATTCTAATAGCTTTTTGTAGCAACCTGGGTATCAGGCATCATAATACATATATATTAGAACTCTTCATCCCTAGATACCATCTCATCTGGTTAGCATCTACCCATTATTCCATTCCTTCAGAATTTGCTGGAAACTAGTAGGCAGCTCTCATGCCAGGTTCTACATTTATCTCCTGATTTATCATACCTTACTGACCTAGTCAAATGTGTGTGTGTGTTTTAACCTTTATCCATCACATGCCAAAGAAGTTTATTTGCACTTGAAAAAAATTAAAGCAGGCAAATACTCAATTTCAGTAAATTGGTTGGTAAAGGAGAAATTAGAGTGGATCAAAAGCCATCTGTAAAAGACCTGGTGAGTCAAACAAGAAACCTGACATTTTACAAAAAAGGGAAAGAGCGTCTTTTAAAAAGTCAGTATCTTTCTGTTTTCTCATAAGGCAGAGAAATATACAAGCTGTTATAAGAGAAAACTCAGCATTACCAGCATGCAGTGACAGAGTGGCAGGTCATGAAGGGACCTGTGTAGGCCTTTCTTTATCTCAGTCATTCTCTTTCTTGTGTTTTGTATTACTAATTAAGTTTCAAGTTGTTGGATCCTGAGCTCTCATGAAAGTACCAACTGTAAAACCAGAGTAATTGTTGAGAACATTTGGTACTGTCATGACCAGTTGTTTGAGGCCACTGAGTGTTCAAATGAATTAATATTTGAAATATGTTTCTCCTTCATCTTAGATGTTGTTGTTAAAAAATGTTTAGGCTAAAAGCAATTCATAATAGTTGATTTTTTTTTCTTGAATTGCTGTAACTTGTCATACTTCCTTAAGTGAAAAATCATAGTAGGAGACAGGCAATGTGATCTAAGAAAAAACTGTGGGATTGAGGATCAGATGTATCCAGTAGATTTGATTTCCAACTCTGTGCCTACTATGCATTTCAATTTTTATGTACAAAAATAAAAACTTGTGTATAAAATACTTATTATCTAATTATTTATTTTGTGCCATGAGTAATTTAGTCATTGACTTGAATTTTAAAACAATTTCATAAGGTAGGTGGTCTAGCCTCATTTCCCCACCTGAAACTTAAAAGCAATTTAAACTAAAAGTGGAAATCTATTTAGAGCTAAATCGCTGATTCCAAAACACATTTTACTTTCATTTTATCAGTTTTTTTGGGTTAACTGAAATTTTAGTCTAAATTTACATAACATTGCATAATTGTACATTTCAATGAAATTTTACAATTAGTCATATTTATGTAACCAAAACTCAAGTCAAGAAAGAGAAAATCATCAGCACCCAAAATCTTATGTGCTGTCATGAACTCCCCAAGAGTTATCAATATCATACCTTCAAAACCACACATTAGTTTTCTCTCTTTTAGAAATTTATGTAAATAGAATCATATGGCATAAAATTGTATATCTTATTTAGTGCAACATTGTGCTTGTAAGACCTTTATCTTTTGCTGCATGTAATTGTAATTAGCTCATTAGCATTATTGTATAATATTCTATTGTATGAGCCAACCCAATTTAACATGTATACATGTATTTTACTTATGTACTTTACTCATATATATGTAAAAACATATGTACATATGTGTAAAATCAAAAATATAAATATATAGGTTTACATATATTGCATTTATGTTCAGGTTTGAATATTTTAAGTGAGGGTATGGGCATTTCTGAGCTTGAACTTTGATGAATAATACTATACATTTCAGTTGAGTATATACTTGGGAATAAAATTGTGGATGAGAGTACACATTAAACTTTAAAAGAAGCATTTTAGTTTTTTATGCTACCATGTGCTGGATTCCCCACTTTCCCCGCTTTCCCCTATGCCAAGATATTTTACCTATCTGAATATTAAGTTTCACATCTGAAAAAAAGAATATCTTTTGAATATAAGAGTTAAGTGGCATATTAAGTGTCATCCATATTTGACCCACTGGAAGTATCTGACCTATATTAGTAGCTTACCCATCTGAATTTTCTCCTTTGTTTTTTATACAACATCATCAATTATTTCATTTATTCCATCTGTTGTTCATTTTAATGCCTCAAAGACTCATATACTTAATATATCCAGTATTTGCATTCTAAGAAAAAATGTGTAAAATATATATGGGGGATATTTAGATTTGTCATACTATAAATAGGTCATATTGATGCTAGAATAGCAAATGCACTGTTTAAGTTCTAGGGAGACAATTTCAAATAGCATTACAGTATAGCTACTCTCTAGAGTGACAAATAAAACAGTCCTTGTTTTGACTAAGCCTATAGTGCATTTTCATATAATAGGTTTACCAGTAATACCAAGACGCAACTTTCTTCCCTTTTCATTTGTTACTGAATAATTCTCAGTACTAGAACTATCACTAAGCTAATTTTAAGTTGTGTGTGCCACTTGGATTTAAACTGAAGAAACATATTTTCAAATAAATAAAATAGATATAAACAATAAGTTTAGGAACTCAAGAATTCTAATTCAACAAATGTTTACTAAGCAACGAATTCAGGACTCTGATTGATTATACGAAATGCATTAAAACATAACTACTCCCATCAAAATTCACAAATTAATTTAGAATTAAGGAACTGTATTGTGAATATAACTGTGATTATTGATGTTCAATTGAAATTTTTGTTATTTATTTTTTGTTTTGGACTGCCTGATTATTTTTAAATTTCAATGACAAAGGTATTGGCCTAATGATTTAAAGATATTTTAAATCTACTAAACAACAACATAAATTGTAAATATTTCAAAGTTTTTAGAAGGTACATCTCAAAAACAGAAAACAATACTGTTTGGTCTCTTTCTATGACATTAAAAAACAACTATTGATAGAAAAGCTTTTAAATTTTTTTAGTCAAACTCAAATAAAAACATTAAAAAAACTCATGAACTTAAAAGAGTTTTACCAGAATATTGAGCTCTCTTTGATATTCACAGAAATCAACACAATGTCCATTAGTGCAGAATAAAAGACATAAAACAATTCAGTGTAAAGAAACACCCTGCATTAATGGAACATTAAAGTTATGATTTAAACCCACAAAATTCAGGAAATTCAGAATTAGAACTCCCAAAGTAACCTTAGCTGTGACCTCTTGTGCAAGTACTCGGTTTAGAAAAACTGAGATTTTTTTCCTTCCTAATCACTTATCACTATGAAGAACAATTTTGAAGGGGAAAAAAGGTACTACATTTTCTTAGAAGCACTGCATATGTTTAAAGTTTTATACCCACTTAGAAAATTATAACATCAATCTTACACTACCATATGAACCAAATATGGAATAAGAAAGACTTTTAAAAATATACTATTGAAATCTGTAGACTCTACAACATAATGCACATACATTTGTAAATTGGGCTTTCTTTTAAAATAGCCATAAGTGCCTACCGCATAAAAATCATGTTCTTATTGCAGAGTTGACAGTAGAGAACATTATTAAAACTGAATAGCATATAAGCAAGAAGGGCCAGGGAAATAATTGAACTGAAGGTCAAAAGTATCATGCTTCATGTTTTTTAAATCTATGTTCCTGGGAAGATATTTGATCTCTACAACTATGGCTTCTTCATTTGTAAAATGAGACAATTGAGCTAAATGACATCACACTTTCTTCTTCTAAATTCAAAAAATATATGATTTTGTGACTCCATATGAATTTATGTTCTAGTAGAGAATCATCAAATTTCCTTAATCCTTAAGTAACTTGTATCAGACCTTAATGAGACATGTCAAGAAGAAAAGTGATGGTGGGAAACCACTGGGCTTCCATTTGCTATGAACAGACTGTCATTATTACTGCCTTTATTTTGACCCTTTTAGTAAATTAATTAATTAATTTACTTTAAGTCAACCATCCATTCAAACTTTAGTCCAGTCTCTGTTTCTGGAGTTTGGGTAGATGTCTTTTAGTAAATCGAAAAACACTCCTCAGTCCTAGTGAGATGTATTTCTCAATATGATCGATCAAGAAATGTAGAAGTGCCTGAAAGCCACATCAGCGCCTCCATGGCATACAGCTCTTCCAAGAAAGGTCACTAAAGACTTTTAGTTTTAAATAAAATAGGAAGGGACAGAGCAAACTGGAATAAGAAAGGGGCTGGAGGAAGGTAAAGTGGAATCGGACAGAGGAACAGTAAAATATGAGATTTAAAATAAAAGAAATAGTAAACAACTGGGGATAAAATTGAAGAAATGCAACAACAACCCTGATATCAACAACAATTCAGCAAATATTAACAAAGGTGGGATGAAAATAAATGTATTATAAGAAAAGGGAAAGAGTGGAGGTGACTAATGGAAAGGAAGGTGGTTTTGAGAGGATGGAGGGAAGGGAAGTAGTAATAGTGGGGAATAGAAACAAGGCATAGAAAGGAAAAATTAAATTAAAAAAATAAGAAATAAAAGGATGAAAGCAAAATGGAGTAAGAGCAAGGAAGAGTAAAACATGGGATTGGAATTAAAACTAAAATAAAAATAAAAATAAATAAATATAGCATCCTAAAATAAAATTAAAACAATGAAATAATAGGAACAAAAATAAAGACAAAGAAACAATGGTTTAAAGTTACGCAGGAGACAAAAATTCACAAATAATGAAAAAGACCAAGGTGGAATTCATCTCGGCAGAGTCCAATGTTCGCGGCCTGCTGTCTTCTCCTTCGGGATCCCTCTCTGATGTCAGCTGGTGCCCTAGTCTGGCTTTACACAGCTTGTTTGAGGTTGCAAGTGATCCACAGTCTGTGTCTGTCTCCTTCAGGCCTGGCTTGTCCCCGCTGTTCTGCACTGCTGGCTTTTTATCAGCACAAGGCCTGAGGTGGTTGTCCAACGGCACTGCTTATACCACTTCCACCTGCCAGAGAGGTGCCTCTGGTGCAATCGGAAAGATGGGATCCCTGGGTCACCCCTCGGGAGGTGCTGTTCAGCCCTCAGGGAAGATGGTATGTGGGTACACCCACTCCTGCACCACATGTCTTCGTCTCGTATTATTCCCAATAATGTACAGTTTCTGATGAATTAACTGTTTCATGTGAGAAGCCAATCCGTAAAAGGGCCAGCTCTTTTCTGCTTGACTCTGATGGCAGCTCTGTGTGAGATCAGAGGCTGAGCAGGGCCCTGAATACCTATATACTGCTCCAACTCCTAATTTCTCTGCTTTGCTGTTTTCAGTGGAATAGTGCCCCAGGAGTAGCCAGCATAGCAACTAATAAAAGCTCATAAAGGCTATCTCTGGAGATTCTCTTTCTTTCCTGTGCAGATATGCACCCGACAGAGTGTTCTTGAGCCTGACCTTACTGTTTTGTGGAGTTTCCAGTCCTGCAGGGGGTGGTGGGTATACCTTTCTCTTCCCAGAGTTTTGTACTCTATGGCTTGAGTGGCCCTGTCTGGCTGCAAAAGAATCTCAGGTGCTCAGCTCTAGCTCATTTAGTTCCTAGCTCACTGTTATTGCAGGAGGCTCAGACCCGAACCCTCCATTCTACAAGCAGCCCCCTGGCATTCATTCATTCACCAATTGGAGCCTCCGCAATCCAATCACTGTGCAGCTTTCCACTCTTCCTAGCCAGCTGGGTTCAGTGGACATAACTGCACTTTGAATCTGTCCTCTGTTGGCAAGGCAGATGCACGCATGCGCATGAGTTCCCTGCTTACTCATGCCCCACTCCCCTCTTTAAAGAAGTCCGTATGTGGCATTCCTACTGTAGCTCTGAGCTACTATCCTGCTCTCCATGCACTCCACTTCCCCAAAAGACAAAAAGGGTTTTCTTGGTCAGGGCTGGCTACGGCCTGCCGTTGCCTCCAACAATTCCAGGAGCTAGAATTTCTCTCTTCGACTCTCCTGGTTGGTAGTGCAGCTATGGACATGTCGTTCACTGTGTGTGTGCAGCCTGAGTCACCCAGACTCTATACATCCTCTCAAGTCTCTCCTGATTAGGGTAGAAGTTTCCCTGTGCTGATTTGGGGGCCCCCACTCTGGCAGGAAAAGGTGCTTGCAAGCTGAGTTTTCTGACTTCTGTTCTTTCCCTTGTCGCCGGCACTTCGTGCAGGGTATTTCCCCTTTAACTGATAACATCTCTTTTCAGACAGTGCAAAACTTACTCTATACTCTTGGCTTCAAAAAATCCTATCAGCTAAGATTCCATTGGTTGTTCAGGTCACTTGTCAGAAGATCAGCTAAAAATCATACTGGGGCCATGAGCAAGTGGGCCCAGCTTCCACCCACCCAGCCACCATCTTCACTCTTCAACTATTTTTGTGTTTGCATGTTTTCTTCCAAGTACTCTCAATAGGGATATGCATAATCTATGGTTGAAATAGCAATGACCAAGTCATTCTATAGACTACTTTTTAATAAAACATTATATAAACATGTTTGTGTTACAAAATTTTTCATAATTATTTTAAAGACAAAATAATATGCTAGCAAGTTAATGTACTATAATTTACATAATTTCTTTATTATAGAACAATTTAGCTATTAGAGAATACACCTCAGGGAATAACTATGTGCCTATTGCTTTTTTTCTCTTCTCGATAAATTTCCACCATAAAATATTTATGACAATACATACAGTGACATTGTAACTTGTTGAAGGTGAGGAAAGCAGTGTTTAAAAACTAGACTGCAGTCTTAACACAAGTAACTGCCAATGATAAATTGTCTATTAAGTTACCAGGACAAAATTCCTATCTCTTAATGGTATCTAGACACTTAAAAGTAAGCTCCCATAGGCATGTATTACTTATTCCGCACTCCAAACTAGTTGTTGATGAAAGAATAATAGGAATGCTTTAGATATAAACATTGTTTCAGTGTTATAAAGTACATTTAAGTACTTCTCCAGCCAATTTTATCACCTTGACCTTCACATTAAATGTTAGAGTACAAATTCTGGTAGTCTCACACTGAAACAAAAAGATGGATACTACAAAATGTTTACAGGTTAAGCATTGATGTTTTTACATTTATTTATTTGCGCATGAATATTTTTAGAGTGAGTACTTTGCTTTGAATAGTTAATAAAATTTGAGGGATAAGGTTTCATTCCACAAAACATGTTCTTACTCTGAAATATCACTGCAATTGAGACTAATAGAATTTTAAGAAATAGCCTTCCACCAGCCCGAATGCCTTGTGATGTTTTCCTTCTCTTTCTTAACGAAGGTGCATTTCTCCGTGGAGGAGACAATCCCCTTATTAACTTCTTTTCCTTGCAAGTACTCCACGCCTTTGTGGTCTGGTTGCTGGCCCTGCTACCTGACTGAAACCTCTCTGACAACAGGCAGCAATAACCTGTGTGTGATGAAATCTAATGAACACTTCCCAGGCTCTGTTTTATATGACCTCCCTGCCACATCTAATATTTTTGATCACTTGCTCCAGGAAATTTTATTTTCCATTAACTTCCATGTAAAATGCCTCTCCTCTTTGTCCTATAACTTTGCTATCTTAGCACTTTTTGTGGGTTAAAGGGGATCCTTCTAGATTGAGTCTTTCCAAACTAATGTCCTACCCTATTGCCTTCTCATTTTAAATTTTTACCCACTGAAAGCTTATTCACTTTATTTAAAAATTATGTCCTATACACTGATTCTATAATTTACATTTCCCATCCAAACCTATGTAGAGATTACTAGATATATTTTGAAGCCAGTTTTCTCTCTCCATAACTAGTTTAAGCCTAATAAAAACTGGACTTACTGCCTCAACCCTAGATCTGCTATTCTAATATCAATACTTGTTTTGAAGAAAGACACCACCTATTTAATCAGCCAGAATCATGTCATTTTCATCATCATCACCATCTGCACAACCCTTTTTGTATGCTGTTAGTTATTATATACCATCTAAATATCGCTGTAATTGAATTATTTCACTCCGTTACCTCTATTCCTCCATACGGTTCTCTTTCTTAAAACATTAAAACATCCCCTTAACTCATATCTTCAGAGCTGTTCTCTAATCTTACCTCTTTCTGAGTGTCTTCCCCAGGCTCACCAAAAAGAATTTTTTAAAGAAATTGAAGCAGGTCACTTCACGGTTTGATCCATTGAATATTAGGCACATGGAGAAAAGAGTCCATACTCCCACTGTATTGAAGTGTATTTCCATGCGAACTCCCATCCTCTCATACATCCACTCTTCTCCTGGGTCCCAGCAGTAAAGAAAGTATGGAGCTCCTGGATCCGAAGGCACTTGTAGTCAAAGATGGAAGAGCTAAGGTTAGCTATACCAATGCCATGGGAAGAAATGTGTATAGACCACAAAAAATGGAAGTCCATAAACAGAGGACCTATCAATGTTTCAGAATCAGCCAAAGGCTTTGTGATACAATAAGTTGTGCAATAAGTTGCAAATACACCTCCCATTTGAAAATGAGAGTTGAAGCAGAAGTTCATGGTGGGTATTGGGAAAGATGATTCTCTCAAATGGAGGGAAAGCTTTAACCAGGCTCTGAAGGAAAATACATCACACAGCTTTAAACAAACCTGATGGGGGGGGCGGGGGGGAGGTGCTCAGGCATTTTGCCTTTACTATAGAGGATGTGAGAGAGGAGATATATATATGGAATATAGGAGGGTTACTGGCACAAGACCTTGGTGGACCCTAATGTGACACTAAAGAGGTGACATAAAAACACATTTGCATTTGAAGAGAAATAAGCAAGTAACCAACCAATGAACAAAATACAAACTTGGGTTTCAGAATATAAATTCAAAGATCTTCATGGCCAAGCTCTTGCCTCATCTCTTTCCATTTATCCCTAGCAAGTCCACTCCTCTAACCTCAAATTTCCCCACCAAGGTTAGCTTTGCCTTTTTCTAGTGTCTACTGTTTCATGCACTTACATTCATGCAAATGCTTTTTCTAGTTCCTTAAATGTGCTCCCCCTTTTCTCAAACCATCAAAGTCATCACTCTATAGAGCAAGTTCTAGCATTTTCTCCTCTGTGAAGCTATTTTTGACTATGACTATTTTTATTTCCTATCCCTAACATTATAGTACCTAAATTACTGAACTAGAATTACTGCACCTAAATTTAAATCTTTATCCACAGGACCTAGCACAGAGCCTGGCAATTATTAAAAAGCAGGAAGGAGGGCCAGGAGGAAGGGAAGGAGGGAGGGAGGCAGTTATTTGATCAGTATGTGATGTTATCCTACTATTTCCATACAAGGGTAATATGCTGGAGTGGTAAAACAACTTCCCATGAAAATAAGTAATCATCTCTACAGAATCCTTGACAGATGGTCATACAGACTTGCTTGAACATTCAGTGACTGCAGCTCATTATTTCTAAGCTACACCATTGTTTAAAATGTTGAATTTTTAGAGCTGACATTTGCCTTATAACTTCTATCCATTGTAACTAGTTCTTTTCCCTGAGGACTGGGAAAGAAGTAAAATAAACTGTCTCTGGGTGTTTTATGTGACTCATTACACATCTCTGGACAGTTGCTGTTTGATAACTCGTGACATAAAATATAGCATTGATTAAGCATAATATGAAAACCATATTCAGAGCTAATGTTATCAGATGAATTTCACTCACCAGCTGATCTTGTTGGAGTCATCTACATTTACCCGTATTTCTTGAAGATTTGGGTTCTTAGTTTGTTGACATTCTTCCCAATATATTGTGTGTCCTGATCTGTGATGATTTTAATATCCCCATGGATGATCTTTCTAATATCCTGGACTTGATACTCTCTCCTTCAATGAGATAACATTCTCTATAGATATAGATAATCACTATACATGATTATACCCAAGGCTTTGCTGGTAGCAATAACTGATAATACTTTACAACCTCACATTTAAGAATTCTGTTTTTGCCACTTACTCCCTATTCTTCTTATTTGTCTAGGACCCTGATTTCAGATTCTGTTTTTCTCCAAAGGGACAAACAATCCATAGATTGTTAGTGTCCTTATAAGAAGGGGCATCAGAAAGCTTGCTTCATTTTTTTCTTTTGCCATATGAGCACACAGTAAAAAGTCTACTATCTACAAGCCAAGAAAAGGGATCTCACCAGAACTGTATTGTGATGACACCCTGACCTTTGACTTTCAGCCTTCAGAACTCTGAAAATACAAAATTATTTTCTTGAAACCACCCAGTCTATGCTATTTTATTATGGTAGCCTAAGCTAACTAAGACAGTACTATTCTCTAGCAGTATGACAAATTTAAAATGTTGTATAATACTGTATTGGTCTTTTTTTATTATGCCACCATTATAATTTTATCAAACTTCTTAAAAGTTTGCTTTCAAATACTCACACATCTTTATTTCTTTCTGTCTTGGCCTCCTTCCTTAAAGATTTTCTTCATTTCATCTGGAAACTATACTTCCTTTCTGAGAAAAAAAAAAAAAAAAAACAGAGCATATGGTTGTTTATTTTAAGGACTTACTATTTCTTATCTATCCATGTGATCATTCTGTCTTTATTGCTTAAAAATTTTGTGACAATATCAGACTAGAAAACAAAGACAGTGTTGATTGAAGTTCACCTATTGCTTTCATCATAATCTATACTTCCTGGACCTACAATTGAACAATATTTTTTTCTGAGTACCTTGTGAAAACAACACTCATGAATTGCCACTCCAAATTGTCTGTGTTTCATATTAAATTTGTCAAGAAATTCATGTTGAAATTTGTTTTAAGTACATTTGTGCTCTGATTTATTAACTTATGTACTCAGCAAAATACTATAATATCTATAGTTATCTATATATAAATAAGTCTTACTGTAACTATTTTCTTTTATAAAAATATGTTAATTATCTACAAGTAAGGATCAGTAATCCGCCAATCTTTCTCTCAGTTCTGTGTAAGTTAGCAGCAATGTTTATGGATTGTCTGCCTGTTCTGTACTCATATTTTCTATAAGTAAAAAGAAAATGTTCACTGAGAAATATAAGGCATTTAGCCCTGGCTGGTGTGGCTCAGTGGATTGAGCTCTGGCCTGTGAACCAAAGGGTTGCAAGTTCTATTCCCAATTGGAGCACGTGCCTGGGTTGCAGGCCAGGTCCCCAGAAGGGAGCACGTGATATGCAACCGCACTTTGATGCTTCTCTCCTTCTCTTTCTACCTCCCTTCCCCTCTGTCTAAAATAAATAAATATTTTTTTAAAAAAGAATGCCCAACTAAAAAAAAGAAATATAAGACATTTAACTATTGAATCAGACTTTTATCTTTCAATGCAATTCACCAGGATGTTAGTATTAGTTTTCTTTTTAATTATCTTTTTAAACTATCTTATTCAGTATTTAAATGTTAATAATTTCATATTGTAGCACATACTTTTAAAGGTTTTGTGTACTATTTATTAATGAGTTAAAATATAAATATTTTTAAATGTGTACCTTTTACTTTCTCCATTACCTTTCGAATGAATTCAACAAGCTTGAAAAACATTTTTCAATGATCCAATTGATATTAATTATTCAAAAATTAACTAACAATACCAAGTATTGATCTATCCTTGTTTTAAAATATTTTAGAATACAATGTAAAGATATATGAGTAAACATGTGTTGAAAGCAGTAAAACACATCTAAGTTAAAATAATATAGAAAAAAGAACAGTTTAATATGAAAGAATGGAGCTTTAAGAAGCACTGTGAATATTCGAGTATGCCCATTCCACGTATTGTGAGTTAGTGGGGAGTAGAGCAATGATAAGAGGTGAAGATGGAGATATTATTTTACAAAATGGAATTAAAGAAACATCATTCTATAGTGCTTGCTTAAGCTATACTGGACCTTAGAATGTCATCTTGGAAAAATGGATAATTACTGAATATTTTCTAATGGGGAAATGGCATAATGATACATACATTTAAAGAGTCACTGCAACTTAATGTAAAGAATATATTAGAGAAAAACAAGCCTGAATGAAAAATCAACTTCAGTGAAAATATAATTTTAATAAAGAAAAAGTCATACTTAAAGATGGTGAGAATTTGGTGGTTTTAGTGCAGATAGAGAGAAGTAGACAGATATGAGACATTCAAAGGCAATATATAACATTACAATATGTTTCATTTTTACTCTAAAAATATAGCATGTCAATTACTTATAATTTAAATTAGATGAAATATTACAGTAAAACAAAGGGCCAAGAAATGTCTTTGGATATCTTATAGAATTGTCAATTTGAAGAAAAGTGAAAATTAAAAAACCATTTAATCTGAAGGATCAATTCCAGTTCTGTGTCTAGGGTCCTTTATTAGAATGATACCAAATACACAAATTTTAATATTAACCAAAGTCTGTAACGAAAGCTCAAATCCTCTCCCAGCAGTGATGGAGGAACTGGTGCCGCCCTAGCTCCAAATAAGCGAGGAAAGCGTTTTTAGATATTGAACACAAGGTGTGATCCTTGAGAGAAGAGAAAATTCACATTGAAGTTCCCCTGTCCTTCATGTTTCTACGTGGACACACCTCCCAGAATAGGGCTCAGTGGAGAAGAAGCAAAGCAAAGCATGGTGTTCTTGCTGACAGGAAAAGGCAGAGCTCAGAAATTTTCAGGGCGGAACACGAAAGATAAAGGAGAAGACAGAGCTGCACAAAAGTGAATACGAAATGTCTACAGGGCGGTTTTGTGAGTCTGCCTAAGTGTGATCTGGGGGTTTATGGAGTAATACCGTCTGAGGCTAACACAGTGGGACTGCTGTGGGGCTGCTGGCTGAGTACAAACACCAGAGGTCATACAGTGCTGGGAGAATTGGGGATCCTGGCCAAGGACAAATTAATTTGCACCAGAGTAAATCCATGCCTTAGGAATAAAGATTATCTGCTATGTAAAGGCCAGATTCTATGAATAAGGTCAAAACAGAAATAGTACTTTCAAACAATGAAATCAAGCCTGGCAGAACAAAATAATTTACCAGTTATTTAACTTTTTGCCAAACCAAACTTAACATTCTTTAAAGGGATACCACATGATCCAGATACTTCCGTCATGTCATCAAAAATGTCTGGTATAAAGTTGAAAAATACGTTTTCTTATGAAGAACCAGAAAAAAAAGATAATTACAAGCAAGTAAAATAGAACACAGATGACCCAGAGCTGGAATTAGCAGACAAGGACTTTAAACAGCTATTGTAATGTTTTCGATCATACAAGCAAAGTGACTGACATAGTGATTGAAGAGAATGACAGTCTCAGCAGGGCAATTAAATGAATTTTAATAAACCAACTGAAAATTTTGGAATTGAAGATTATAATAAAGAATATGAGAAATTTACTGGATTAGCATAACAGCAAATTAGAGATTGTAGAAGAAAAATTAACTAAACATATAAAGATTTATAGAAATTATAAAACTGGCATATCAGAAAAATAAAATTTTGAAAGCAATAAACAGTGTTTCATTTTGGACAACATCAACAGTTAAAATATAATTACAGTTGGTATTCTAGAAATAAGACTGCAGAAATACTTCCGGCCAAGATGGAGGCATAGGCAGACGCACTGTGCCTCTTCTCACAACCAAATGAAGGACAACAAAGATTTAGAAACAAGAAAACAACCAGAACTCAGAAAATTGAACTGTTTGGAAGTCCAACAACGATTCATCCAGACCGGTAAGAGGGGCGGAGTCGCGGCAGGAAAAAGCGGAGGTGCGGACCGGGCTCGCAGGCAGCAGCGGCTGGCAGCCCCCAGGTGCACAGGCGGCGGCTAGCAGACCCCGGGCACGGGGCGGCAACTATGCAGACCCAGTGAGGCCGTGCAAGGCGGCTGGCTGACCGGGTGGTCCCACATTCACGCGCAGATAATCCAGGTGAAGGGGAAGTGGTGGAACGGACTGGAATCTGAGAGAGAGTAAAGCAACTGCCATTATCTCCTCTCAGACCCCGCCCCCACATACAGCATCACTACCCAGCGACTGGGCTGTCCCACCCTGGGGAACACCTGAGGCTCCACCCCTCACTACGTAACAGCCGCGACTAGACAAAACAAACAAACAACAACAAAAAAAAATCCAGATATGAAAATGGCTCAAACTGGACAACAAATCAAAGCCCCAGAGCCAATTTATCTAAGTGATGAAGAGATTGCCAACCTATGAGATGCACAATTCAAAACCCTGGTAATCAGGATGCTTACAGAATTGGTTGATTTTGCTCACAAATTAGATGAAAAAATGAAGGCTACAATAAGTGAAATGAAGAAAGATGCATGGGGAACCAACAGAGATGGGAGGAAAACTGGGACTCAAATCAATGGAGTGGACCAGAAGGAAGAAAGAAACAACCAAACAAAAAAC